>OY759208.1:56997938-57147626 GCA_963662105.1 Meiosimyza platycephala | reverse complement strand
GAGGTCGCCCAATTTCTTGATGTTATTGAGCGTGGTTCCATGTAGATAGTTAAGGTCAATTTTGTGACCGCCTCGAGTGATATTGGTCAGCAATGGAGGAAGCGCCTGTACATTAGTAGTTGTAGTAATCGAAAAAATTCTATCATCGACTTGGATTGTTTCGTTCTCGAACTGCACGAGGTAGGTTCCTTCTAAATATTTTGAGACGTTTGAAGACTTCACAAATCCTTTGAAATTAGTTAAAAAAAGAGTGTTGTCAGTGATGAGCTCTACGACTTTTTCGGAGTTCGTTCGGAAGGTACAGTTGGCGTGTCCACCTTTTAACAACCTTGTCACGCATTGGTCCTCTGATAATCTGGTTACTGATGCAGTCTTGCAGATCGTTGAATTTTTGATAAGCAAACACCGTTCGTTAATACCGTAGGTTTCCTTTTGATTTATTAACATTTCAGTGTAGGCGATATCCACTTGACTATTGTTTGTTATAGAAGATCGTACAAGGATGTGGTTATAAACTTCAGGCTGAACCTTCGGCAAGGACACAACATAAATAAGCATAGTGTTGTTTGCAAAAATTGATGGAGTAGCGAACTCTAAGGCTTCAATCTCGTTCTCGTAGGGCAGCGTCTCAAATTCTGATAAGGCCTTACTCATCTCTTCGCTGTCCAACAGGTTTGTATTTACGATACCGTTTCTCGCCATTTGACATGCTCGAACAATCTCATGTACTTGATCTTTTAGAATTAGGACCTTTTCGAACAAAGTTTTTTCGTATTTCTCCTTTAAATGGTTACCTATGTCGTTTCGAAACAATTCTACTAATTTGTTGTACCTGGTAATTGCTTCCTGGGTTGAGTCAAAAAGTTTCCTGTTGATTTTATATTGTTGGTTGTTATTTTCGACCAAGTTTTGTTCGTTCTGAAGAACCGCATTCCAGTCAGCAGCGTCTGGATTTCCTGCTACCCATTTCCAAGCTGAACCTATCCAGTTGATTGAACGACTTTTCCTCATCTTTTTTCCTCTAAGCTCATGCACACTTTTGTCAATTTGGTTGAGATGGTATTGCATCACCATTGACAGATCGTCAGCAGATGTAGTATTATTCTCGACCGCATCTCGTACTTCATTTGAAAGGGTCTCGAGTTGATCAAGATTTATTAAATGGACAAGATTAAAATGACCATTTAATATCCAACCACTTCCTTTCCTCAGCGACACAAGAGGAGATTTGTACTCGTAAAGTTGCAATGCGTTGACCGCGCTCAATAGGAAGATTCTGCAATGATGGTGACGTGAACATGGTGTCCAAAAGTGTTTGTGATGATAAGTGGAATCTCAAGCATACATACATACATAGCTTGCAATTGTTCTAATTCTTTTATAAAAATGGTTAGTTATATGAGGAGAAAGTGCAGCTTAAATTTAGGTGTTGTAAGATTGTTCTCTTACCCCTTTTTTTAAAAAAAAAAAAATTTTATTCTTATTACTATACATATTTTTAAGTTACATATATTCTTAAAGGGAGTCGAACCCCGGCATCCTTTCTTAAAAGATATGTTTGTAAGAATTAAAAGAAACAAAATTTTTTTTTTTTTTTTTTACAAATTTTTCACCTCACTATTTTTTATTCTTAAGGTGAATTTTATGAATTTTTTTGCCAGACATGGTCGTAACAGTGACTCTATTGTCTGCGGCAACAACTTCTTTTTTGTAAATTGGCTTTTGTTTGCCTTTTATTTGTTTATCCTTTACATAAACTGTGTCCCCATTATTGTAAGTCTTGGGGACTTCTTTTTTAGCATTTAACCTTAAATTTCTAGTTTGTTCATTTTCTTCAATGAGTCCTCTCAAATCCTCATTGAGTTTGTGCTGAAAATCCGAAACTTGTTGGTAATTTATTTTTTCGCTTCTATTAAAGAAAATGTCACTCGGTCTTTTCTTTATCACCGAGTGAATGGTGTTGTTGTACCTATCCACTGCCACACTCATCAATTCTCTTGGACGCATATTAGTGTGCTCCATCTTTAGACACCTATAAATTTCGAGAAGGGTGGAGTGAACTCTCTCGACCTGTCCATTAACCTCACTTCTCTGAGTTGGAGTTCGATAGAATTCAACTCCCAGTGAACGCACGTAGTTGGTTATTAATGGGCTTGAAAGACCTCTCTCGTTATCAGTGACTATGACTTTTGGCACTGTAAAATAGTGTAATAGGCTGATAAGTCTGGTTTTTAAGTGGCTCGCGGATTTGTTTTGAATATAAAATAATTTAACAAATTTTGAAAATTTGTCCAAACAAGAAATGAACTTTGTCCCCTGAAGTTCCAAAATGTCTATATGCAAGATTTCGCAAGCATACGTGGGAACGGGAGTAGGTTGAAGCTGAGGCCTACTCGGATGCCTATCATATTTGTTCAGCTTACAGTTTTCACAGGAATCGGCATAGTTCTTGATAAGTTTGGACATTCGTGGGAAATAATATTTTTCCAAAATTTGGTCCTTGTTCTCGCGAGGATTTCTATGGGCTCGCTTGTGCTCGTTTTCAATAATTCGGAAAATAGTTTCTTCACCTTTCACATCTTCTACAACCCTTTGAGTTATTCGAATCTTGTATTTGGTGAAGTGATCTAAATACACCCATTGAAGCAGATCTAAACATGGCTCTTGAATCTTTATCCCATTGATAACGTTTGGGTTCAATTTTTCTTTGAGAATATTCGTAAGAGCTTCCGCATCAAGGAATGAAATGGAAATATAGTGTCGAAAGAAACCTGGATGGGGGGATTCGTAACATGAAGAATTTTTACCTATTTTAATCACAATCTGGTTTCGGAACACGTTTAGAGGGACTTCCACATGCGGGATAAGGTCGGAAGAGTCTCGCTCCGCACTATGCATTGTTCCTTCACTTGCTGTTTCTGTCCTCTCACTTAATCCTTGAGCAGCTTCAGGTTGTTCTGATGTTGGCAAGTGATTAAGCTGAGTCTTGAGCCTTGATAGAGCGTCTGCCACGTGGTTTGATTTACCAGGTTTGTAAATCAACTCGTGGTTATATTCTTCAATTCTCGCCTTCCAACGCTTTAACTTTGCATTGAAATTCCTGTTGCCAAGTGCGTAGGTTAAGGGCTGGTGATCTGTATAGATTCTTATTTTCTTAGCACCGTAAATGTAGGATCTCAAATTATCCAGAGCCCACACAATTGCCAACATTTCTTTCTCATTAGTTGCATAATTTTCCTCAGTCTTACTTAAAGACCTGGAAATATATGCAATTGGCTTGTCCTTTCCCGGTTCACCTTGAGACAGGACAGCCCCTAAAGCAAAGTTGGAAGCATCCGTAGTAAGGTTGAATGGCTTGCTGAATTCTGGGAAGGCCAGGACCTCTGACGAAGTCAAAAGTTCTTTTAGGCTATCGAAAGCTGACATCGCTTCATCGTTCAATTTGATGGTAACTTTTCGGGATTGGTTAGCTTTGACCTGTGCATTGGGACCTCGAGTTAAATTGGTTAAAGGTTTTGCAACCTTCGCATAATCACGAATAAATTTTCTGTAATACGAAGTCATCCCCAGGAATCCCTTTAGTTCTTTTAAATTATTTGGTGGAAGAAGTTTCTGGATGGCCATTACTTTTTTGTGATCGGCTTTGATACCATCAGCAGTAATGAGGTATCCTAAAAACTCGACTTCCCTCTTTAGGAACTGTGTTTTTTCTAGGTTAACTTTCAAATGCGCCTCTTGCAATCGCGTAAATACAACCTCTAGATTTTTCAGATGTTCCTCCTCAGTTTTCCCGAAAATTATGATATCGTCTATGTAGACGTAGCATATTTTCCCAATGAATTCCCTTAATACGTCGTCTATCATTCGTTGGAATATAGCCGGCGCATTTTTTAACCCAAAGGGAAGTCTGAGGAATTCGTATTTCCCATTCATTGTGGAGAACGCGGTTTTCGGGATATCTGTAGGTTTCATTGCGATTTGATGAAAACCTGAGGTTAAATCAATGGTGGTATAAAAATTTGCTCCACCAAGATTGGCAAGAGTCGTATTTATATCCGGAATTGGATATGCGTCACCGATCGTAACGCTATTCAGGCGTTTAAAATCGATGACAAGCCTATATTGTTTTTCGCCTGATGGTTTCGGCTTTTTTGGCACAATCCAGATAGGTGAGTTGTAGGGGCTTTTCGAAGGACGAATAATGCCCGAAGCTAACAACTCATCAACCTGTCTTTCCACTTCCTCGCGCATACAAGCGGGATATGGGTAGCTTTTCGTATAAATAGGATCGTCTGTGCTAGTCTTGATTTCTGCTAGCACAGATGTCTTTATCATTCGATCCATATTTATAGGCAGGAAAAGGTCACCATATTTGTCCAAGATGGACTGAAGTTCGCCTAATGTTTTGTTATCTAAGCCTTCTTCGAGGATGGGAAAGTGGTTGACCTCCCTCGAAACCTTATTTTTTAAGGGTACTCTTATTGCACCTTTTAAAATAAGAATATTGGATTTCCTATCAATTATAGCTTCTAAACTTTTCAAGGTATCATCGCCAATGATGCCATGGAAAGTTTGTAGGCCTGGCAGGACGAAAAAGGTTATAACGGATTTTTCCCCAAAATGTTCAAAAAATGGTCCAGAAATTTTCTGGGTTATCCGAAGATTACCTCCGGCGGAATTAATTAAAAATGGTCGGTCTACAGGGATTGTTTTGAAGGCTAAGGAAGGGGTTATGAAATTCTTATTGGCACCGGTGTCAATAAGGAAATTGAGGATAGAGCCGTCCGCTGCTACGTATTCTATATATGGAACGCTGGAGAGGCTCCTGTCATAAAATTTACTTGATCCCCTATTTCCTCGCTAGCCTCCTCTTCATATTGCTGTGCAGTTTCAACTTCCCCGGCTTGTTCCACATGGAACATTCTCTGTTGTTTCTGAGGATAGCTATCGGATCTTGGCTTTCCAAATCTCTTCCGATAGGACCCACTTGGACGGTTCATATAATTTACGTTCTTCGTTTGAACGCTGTGATCGACATCCATTCGCTCCTGAGGCTTTGGTCCCACTTTCGGCGGTGACTGTGGGCTAGAAAAACTTTGATTTTTAAAGGGGTTGGAAAACTTTTGTGTACCCGAAAATTTTCTAGGTGGCAAGGACGGCCTTGTCTCAACTTTCTGCTCTCTCCCGAAAAATTGATTCATAGGAGCAGTTACCGTATTCGAAAAACTTGGGCGATGAATCACATTGTTCCTATAATTCAAATTTTGAATATCGAGACAATCGGAATATGCCTCAGGCAAAGTAGAGGGTTTTTTGATGGCTAACATCTTCGATAGATCGCCATTCAGACCGCGGATAAAAACGTCGAGAGCTCTATTTCGGTAGCTCTCAATCAAGACTTGAACCGTTTCTGTAGTATAACTTTCTGTTTTTACTTTATTTATTATTAAAGAAAATTGATGGTTCACGTTGGCGTAGAACTCATCAATACTTGAATTTTTTTGTGAAAGTTGCATAAGTTGGTGTTCGAGAGTCCGAATATCTCTCTTGTCTGCATAATGCAAGGATAGACACTGTTTTATTGCAGCCCAGCTTTCATCAAATATATTGTAGGAGATGAGAGCGGCATCGGCGCTTCCTCTCACTTTTTGTCTAATGCTCTGGAGAATAGCACGATAAATCGGCTTATTCCTAACAATGTCGTAGTCCTTTAAGATTGCTTCCACATTATGCACCCAAGAGATATATTGTACTGGGTTGCCGTCAAAGACTTGCAAATCCTTGACACAGTCTGGCAATTTACCAATGTCCTTCAATTCGGATTCATTGCGCGGTCCGCACAATTGCGTCACTTCGGCCTGCCCTGGAAATGTTGGCGTATCAGGAGTCGCCTCCAATTTCAACATACGGCTTTCCACTCCCTTCATTTGTGCCACGAGGCTATTTACTGCCCCAGTGAGACGAGTGAGTGTGTCACGGATTTCGTCCATTTTCTTTTTTCTTTATTATTCGGATTTCCAACACAAGTAATTAGGATTTTCACACGAATTGTTTCAAATTATACAAAACTTAGTTTTCAACACAAATTAATTGAGTTATACAAATTTACAAATTATCTCAAATTATACAGAATTTAGATTTCAATACGAATTAATTGAGTTACACAAAATTATCTCAAATTGTACAGAATTTAGATTTCAACACGAATTAATTGAGTTAAACAAATTCTTTTAAGAAAATGTTAATTTAACCTTTTTTTTCTTACAGGTTGGAACAGTTTCTAACTTTTCTCAAAACTTTACAACTCCTCCCTTTCTCCTCTTTTGCTTATAAATTTTAATATTCTTACAAATTTATTTACTATCTCTTTCAAGATTCCACTTTTAACACTTTTTTAACACTCACAATTTTAACATAGCTTGCTGTAAAAAGAATAAAAATTATTGCGTTAAAATTTATATTCCTGAAAGAGAAAAGGAGAATATTGTAAATTTTGTAAAAGAGATTTGACGAATGTCCGTATTTTTTAAATTATAACTTGGACAAGTAGTCATATCAGAATAAGCATTTAAGTATTTAGCTATTTTGTATTTGAATTGCTGTTATAAATCTTGTGAATCAAATATTGATTAGGTAATGGGTTTCCGTAAGGAAGTCCCAATTTCACAATTTTTATATATTCAACAATTTATTCAATATGGTTTTCATACGAAAATCCCGATTTAAATTGCATAATTTTTGTTTTAAATAATATTTGTTTTAATGGGTTTCCATAAGGAAGTCCCAATTTAAATTTTTCGTTAAAGGGTTTTCAAATGAAAGTCCCGTTTTAATTTTATATGATGGGTTATGCCCATTTTTTATTGGTATAGATGGGTTTTCGATTGAAAGTCCCTCTATTTGATTATTGAATGGATTTTCAAATGAAAGTTCCAGTTTATTATATTATTTGATGGGTAATGCCCATTTTTATTTTTTTATTGATGAGTTTTCAGATGAAAGTCTCTCTATTTAAAATTATTCGCAGAACCTGACGGATTGTAGGAAGGAAGGACCATGTCGTTCCCGTTCAGATGTAGCAACAACTTCGATGAGTCCAGTGCAGCAACCTACTGAGGCACAGCACCCTTCACTGGTCATTGCAACTCCTTTTGTAATCTCTTCTATGTTCCCATGGTTATAGAAGAAGTTATTTAATTGAAACTTGCTCTTTTTATTTTTTAAAATTTTTTCATTTATAAACTGGAGTGCCCCGTGGGGATCGCAGTTTGTTTTTTTATATTTTATTCTCCACTATGTTCTTATGGTTATAGTGGAGGACACTTGTTAAGGGTTTCCCCATTTTTTTAGTTTAGTTGTGTTATAAACTGGAGTGCCCCGTGGGGATCGCAGTTTCAATATATTTTTTTATATGAACTGGAGGGCCTGGCTTTATTGGCTACAGGATCGCAGTTCTTTTATTTTTAGTAGCAAGTTTAACTTTTTTGTTTCAACTGGAGTGCCTGGCTTTTTGGGCTACAGGATCGCAGTTGTAAAAAAGTTTTTTATTTCTTTGAACTGGAGAGCCTGGTTTTTTTGGGCTACAGGATCGCAGTTCTACTTATCACTAGTACCTTTTATTTTTTAAACTGGAGAGCCTGGCTTTTTGGGCTACAGGATCGCAGTTCTGGCACTAGTACACTTCTTTGCTAACCATTACCAGGATGTTGCAAGGACCACCTTTCCATCAGGTCCCTGCTCGGGCGCCAGTAAACGTAATCCTGAAAGGGTTACTTAAAAAAATTAATTATTGGCCGCATTGGCTAGCCTTTGCCAGCCAATGCCCACGGGCCAGTTACAGTTACCTGTTATCAAAATTAGTCCTGTTATATCAAAGGTAGTCCTGTTATATCAAAGGTAGTCCTGTTAATATTCAAACTCGTTCCACTTGTATTATGAATTAACTTTATTTAACTTCACTTCACTTTACAATGTCCAAAATTAGACTAACTGAATAATCTTAACTTAAATCATAAAGAAACCTAAAATACAGTATCCTAATTGCTGACACAGCGGTCTCACGCTAACCGTGGGATCGCCAACTTGCACTAGATACGTGTGCAAGTAATAAGCTGACGAGGTGCAACGTGACTCGTGCTGGTACGATGAACTCGAGTATGCATACGCATGACTCAGGTAGGCTGGTCGCCGGCACGTGTAACCTTGCACTTGCATTGTCGTTGACTTATATAATATATATGCTTAGAGGATTTGCGGCTGAGGAAAAATGTATAAACTCGCGACAGGCCATCGACACCGACACCAGATGTATATACATATTACATGTATATACAGTACATATATGGGCGACTTTGCTCTCTCTCGCTCTCTTTTCTATATATATCATATATAATATATATGCTTAGAGGATTTGCGGCTGAGGAAAAATGTATAAACTCGCGACAGGCCACCGACACCGGATGTTTATACATATTCTATATACAGTACATATATGTGCGACTTCGCTCTCTCTCGCTCTCTTTCATATATGTTTATTCCATAAACATTACAAAACATCATGAAAACAAATTTCTATTATAGTATTTTAAGTTTTCACTTCTGTCGGCACTCCCAGAGTGCAACCCGCCGGTTTTTTTTAAATATTTTTTTTTGTTCAAAAATCGCTAGACAGCGCAAATCTTGTCAGAAATTAACAATTTTTTCTTTTAATTAAAGCTTATTGAAATTCCACCAAATTTCCAGAGTCCAAATTTTGAAATAAAAATATGGTTTTTTGGAAAAAGCCAAACAAACACTATTTTTAAATATTTTTTGTTTCAAAAATTGCTTGTGACCGGAAATTTTATCGGAAACGAACAATTTTTGTTTTTAACTGAAAGCTAATTTAAATGCCAACAAATCGCCAGACCCCAATTTTGAAAGAAAATGTTTCGTTTTTTGTAATTTTAAGTTAAATGAAAAAAAAAATTTTTTTTCTAATATTTTTTGGCACAAAAATTCTTAGCGTCCGGAAATTTAATCAGAAATGAACAATTAGCTTTTTAAATAAAAGCCAATCAAAATGCCAATAAATCGTCTTAGCCTGAATTTCGAAAAAAAGTTTTCGTTTTATATTATGTTAAGTTATAATATATAATTTTATATATAATTTAATATATATATATATATAATATAATATAATTTTAATAATTAATATAATGCCTAGAATATGTAAAAAGAATTTGGAGCGATTCCAAGATGTGTCGGTCAGAAAGTGTTCGGAATGTAAGAGAACGTCTCATATGAGGATTTCTTTAAATTTTCTGGTTTTACGCGATCACAAATATCGAAAATTTAAAATTGAGGGCACACATCAGAAACCATTTTTAATCTATAGTTTGGACTTTTCTAAACAAACTGACCTAAATGACACCCAAAATTTGGGGGGAACATTTGCCATTTCACCATTTGCCCCTTCACTGACTAGTATAATTGAAAACTTAATTCTTCTTAAAGTTGTTAACATAAAATTATAAAATTTGGTACACATGTTGCAAATTGATTGCACTTTCTATTCATGATGAAAAAAAAATTAATAATTTTATTTTCTCATTTGTTTATAACTTTTAAATAAACAATTGATGATAATTTTGTCTTCCCAATACGAAAAACTAAATTTTTTTTTTTTTGGTATGAGCCTTGAATATTGAAGATTGAATATATGTAAAAAAATTAAGGGTGCCGCCACCTCATATGAGGAATTCTTTAAATTTTCTGGTTTTACGCGATCACAAATATCGAAAATTTAAAATTGAGGGCACACATCTGAAACAATTTTTAATCCATAGTTTGGACGTTTCTAAACAAACTGACATAAATGACACCCAAATTTTTGGGGGGGGACACCCCATTTTCTCCTTCACCGACTAGTTTAATTGAAAACTTAATCCTTCTTAAAGTTGTTAACATAAAATTATAAAATTTGGTACACATATTGAAAATTGATTGCACTTTCTATTCATGATAAAAAAAAATTTAATAATTTTATTTTCTCATTTGTTTATAACTTTTAAATAAACAATTGATGATAATTTCGTCTTCCCAATACGAAAAATTAAATTTTTTTTGGTATGAGCCTTGAATATTGAAGATTGAATATGGATTTGTTGATAGCCAGCCTTTTTGCTACCAGTAATTTTCGAAACTAAAAATAAAAACGCGAATGGTTTCTTTTAAAAACTTATTTTAATAATAGACAATGTGTCTCGTTAGACTCCAAATTTAAGGCTAAAGATTTCAATTTACATGTTAGAATAAAAAGGCTGATGAGAAAGCTTTAAGTACTGTTACAAAATGATCATAGATTTTAGAGTTGCCTTGATTTCATATTGCATGAATGAAAATTGATTTAAAACTACAAAATTTTATTGCTGCTTCGAACATCCACCCTCCTTTGGAAGGTACAAGCTTCCAACAGCATCATTGTCGATTGGTAGTACACATATTTTTCGGACTGCTCTTTTAGCGATACCACTGCTCGTTCGCAAAACGAACACACGGACGGCACCATCTTCGCCAGTAATTGGATGAACAACTCTAGCCATCTGCCACCTCAGAGGAGGCAAGTTTTCATCTTTTAGCAGAACCATTGTGCCAGTTTGAATGTTTTCAGTTGACGATCGCCATTTGCTGCGCTGTTGTAAAAGACTTAGATATTCAGAGCTCCATTTTCGCCAAAAAGTCTGTTGTAGGTAGCAAACACGCTGCCAGCGCCAGCTGTCAAAGGTGCACCGATTAAAAAGTGTGCAGGAGTCAAAATGTCAAGATCGTCAGGATGCTCTGTAAGTGGACAAATAGTGCGAGAATTAATAATTGCTGAAATTTGACATGTTAAAGTTCTGAGCTCCTCAAATGACAACAAAGCAGATCCCATCGTGCGGTACAAATGATACTCTACTGCCTTAATTGAGGACTCCCAGAGCCCGCCAAAATCGGGTGAAGGGAACAAGGGGGAAATACATTTCCAGTCAAAGCCGTCGCTGAGACGTTGTTGCTTCACGGCTTCCTGATGAGACTCATTTGCAAATAGTTTCTCCAACTCAGACAATTCGTTTTTAGCACCTACGAAATTAGTTGCATTGTCTGACCAAATTACTTTGGGTTTCCCACGTGTACAAATGAACCTAGTGCAGCTAAAAACGACGACGTCGATGTGTCCTTGGTCAACTCCAAATGAGAAGCCTTTGTGGCAAAGCAGATGAACAAACATGTATAAGATTTTATAGGTCCGATAGAAAAAAGGTCCGCAAAAATCAATACTAGTTATCAAAAATGTACGGCTGGACTGAGCTTGCTCTGATGGCAGTTGTCCCATTATGTGCTCGGCAATTTTTGGTTTGACATGGAAACATCTCACGCATTTATTAACCACGCGACAAACAGTTTTGCGTCCTCCAACTGGCCAATATTTAAGTCGAATCGATCCTAGCAATGATTGTGGCCCTGCATGAAGAAGTTTTATGTGGTAATACTCAATTAAAGCGCAAGTAAGCGGGTTATTTTTGGGCAAAATAATGGACCCAATTGATCAATAAATGGTAAAAGTGAGTATATGTTTGATGACGAATTGATGTTTTTATTGTAGTTCAATAGCTTGCATTCTAAGGGGAAATGCGTCCGCTGTACCATACGAATTAGTAGTTGAGTACCACATTTTAAACCTTCCGAAGTGAGAGGCTGAACCTTTTAACCGTCTTTGGTAACAAATTTGTAAATATAAGCGTATACACGTTGCATTTTTTGATATGAATTTATAAATTTACATTCGATTGATAAATGAGTGATTTTTGAAAAGGTTAACAAAGTAATTTTCCGCCTTTCTGGCAACTCCTGTCTCAAACTAGGAAGGGGCGGCCAGTAGCAAGGACTAAGTAGAAAAAAATCAGGTCCGAATTTCCACAACTTTGAATGAAGTAATTCACATGGAGAAACTCCCCTAGATAACATATCTGCAGGGTTTAGCAAAGCAGGAACATGATGCCAAGTCATGTTTGCTGTATGTTGCTGTACAGTTGAGATTCGATTTGCTACAAAAATATTAAAATTCAACGACTCTTGATTAAGCAAGGATAGTACTATGGACGAATCCATCCAGCAATGGAAATCACCTGCAAAAATATTTAGCTTTGAAATCGAATGCAAAAGTTCTGATAGTAAAGTGGCAGCTGAGAGCTCCAGCTTTTGAATTGTTAAAGTTTTTAACGGTGCTAGGCGCGGTTTAGAGCAAAGCAAATTTGTTTCAATATTTCCATTAAGCTCGGACCGTAAGTATATGCAAGCTCCATAAGCAGATATGCTTGCATCACAAAATGCGTGTATTTGAAAAGTGGCCTCAGGAACAATAACCAATCGAGGAAACCAAGCATCGTCAACCACTTCAAATTCTGACATCAAATTAGTCCAAGCAGTATGCATCTCTTGAGATAAACTTTCATCCCAATCAATCAATTGTTTCCATAGGTTCTGTAAGAATATTTTTGATTTTGCGATGACTGGTCCGATCAATCCCAGTGGATCATAAAACTGAGCTATAGTTGACAAAATAAAGCGCTTAGTAACGACCTTCAAGTTAGATTGTGGTTTAAACGAAAATAAAAATTTATCGGTTTTTGGTTCCCAAATTAAACCGAGAGTTTTGGTAACATCGGTCCCATCATGAAAGGCCAAAAATTTTTCCCTTTCAGTATCAGGTACATCCACTAACACCTTCAAATCATTTGAGCACCATTTACGCAACTTGTAATGGCCTTTGCCAAGTAACTGCAAAGTTTGCTGCATTATATTTGCTACCTCATCTACTGAACTACCACCTGTATCATGTCATCCACATATAAATCGCGGCGCACAATTTTAGAACCTAGTGGAAAATTTGCTTCTTCATCAATTGCTAACTGGTGCATGGAGCGGATTGCTAAAAATGCTGCTGGCTTGGTTCCATATGTGACTGTATCAAGTTTGTATGCCCTAATACTATCCTCAGGGTGTTCACGCCACAGAATACATTGAAGGTAATTGTCTGGAAATTCAACTCGTACGCACCGATACATTTTGCAGATGTCAGCAGTTATTGCAAATTTGAAGGTTCTAAGACGTAGCAAAATATGAAACAGCTTAGGTTGGATGGTAGGACCAGCATACAATAAGTCATTCAACGAGAGTCCAGTCGTTGATGTAGCAGACCCATCAAAAACGACGCGTAACTTGGTAGACGTGCTACTTTCTTTCAAACCGCAGTGATGCGGCAAAAAATGAAGTTTTTTATTTGAATTTTCTAAATCGACCAAAGACATATGATTGAGAGTTAAATACTCCTCTAAAAACTGCGAATATTGAGACTTAAGCTGGGGATTGCGTTGAAGCCTTTTTTCTAAATTATAAAAACGATGAAGTGCAGATTGGTACGAATCACCAAGCAGACTGAGATCTTTTTTTATGGGTAAGCGAACCGAGTATGCACCGGATGATAAACGCCTGTAGTTTTCTTTAAAATGATTTTCGCAATCAATTTCATCTTGTACGCATTTTCGAAGTGGCTCTAAACAATTTTCGACCTCCCAAAATGATTTAACAAGCTCGTCCAATTGCAAATCAAAATTATTTGCCACAGCCTTAGTAGCCACAATGGGTGCGGTCTTTTTTCCAATATAATATTGGCCACTGCCAGATACAATCCAGCCAATTTTCGTTTTTTGCATTAGAGGCAAATTTTCCCCTACGCGCAACTGTCCAATACACATCAAATCAAAAAAGAGCCCTGCTTCAATCAAAACATCTATGCGTTGTGTTTTATGAAATGACGGATCTGCAAGTTGCAGATTTGAAGGGATTTTCCCATCAAAAATGTCCAAGTTGACATTAGGCTGACAGTCAGTTATATATATTCTTGCAGAAAAATCACCAAATCGTGATTGAAACTGAAGGCCGACTATACACGGAGAGAATGATATTTTCTAAATCAATCCATTTCGTTTCTCAAACTAAGAAAATCCAAAAACAAACAATTTGGTTTCATTTTAATCTTGTTCTAATCGTATTGAGTAATTTTTACTAAAATTCAGAAACGCTTTCTTGACACACATAAATTACACTTTGCAGCTACACAAACTATAATTTCTTATATTAAGAAGTATATTGTTAGTTACTTTTTATGCTCGAAATATTCGAATTTGCTAATATTAAGAACTATTTATTTGATACAAGTATCATCTGCTTGAGTTTGAACCAGTAGTGAGGTTCTTGAAACAAGTAGAAATTTCTTGCGTATTCTACAATTTTTACAAAATCTAATCAATTCGATTCAATTATATTTTAGTTGAACTAAGTTTTGATCAAAACCAACTTAAAACTTTCTTAATTCAAATATTTTTTTCTTGGTTTTTATGTATTTTTTTATTTCATATATTGCATTCTTTTATGGTTCGACAATACTTTTTTGTCATCTGCATTGTACATATACGACATAAAAAGTGTACAATTGGTTAGAAGTAAAGAACGGTGCGCGCTAGCCTTGTGTTTCATGTTATATGTTAAGGTGTTAGAGTGTTTTTGTGTATTAAATGTCAAATTATAAATTATAAGAAAACGAAACGAACGAAAACGAAAAAAATAAACATTAAAAAAATATCAACGCAAGCGTCTCAAATTCAAATTTCATTGGAATTGGTTTATCGATTATACAGAAAAGAAAGTTCAAAAAGTGTGAAAATTCTAGTAACTATTTCTAGATGCCAGAAAAAATTTCTTATTTTTTTTTTCAAAGTCTGGTATTTTTTTTTTGGATTCTAGGAAAAACTTCTGCTTGAATCCCAGAAGTTCTAACAATTATGGTTTGATTCAAGAAATATTACGTTAGTTTATTTGGTTTAAGTGATTGTTGGATCAAGAAAAGCAAATGCAAGAATCAAATAAAAATCTGTTTGGACGAGAACCGTTCTACGATTTCTTGATTCAAGTAAATTCTACTTCCATTTTAGAAATTAATTCCCTCCGTGTACCATCTGCAACAATACCTGATTCGTCAATACCAGAAACCAAAGTTGAAGTTTTATTTGGTTTCAGCTGCAGTTGATTTGCGAAACAAGAAGATACAAAATTCAATTGAGATGCAGAATCTAAAGCTGCTCGACATGGAATGAGCATGTTCGATTTTTTACAAAAATAAGCGCTGTTGCAAGGAGCACACAAGGGCTACTTTCATTAGGCGCACTAGTTTTGTTTGCTTCTTTAGATGGGACAGAATTGAGTTTTGGATCAGTGGAAGACGTAAGGTGTACCAATGTATGGTGCTTAGAATCACAATTGTGACAACTATGCGAACGACAATCTTTTAAAAAGTGCCTTAAGCAATTCAAACAAAGTTGAACCCGCTTTGCTTCTTTAAAACGCAAAAAGGGTGACGAATCAATAAATCGAGGACAATTGTAAATTATATGTTCAGTTGAAGAACAAAGTATGCATTTGGTTAATATTTTCGAATTAGAAACAACGAAAGCCTTTCTATTGCTGTTATTTATATGATACTTGTTGTTTGTCACCTGTTTGCTATGCGATAGGGTTACCATAGCATCCACATTTTCTATTGTTTGACATCTTCTTTCAAGAAATTTTGACATTGCAGCCCACGTAGGAAGCTGATCAATTGGTGTTTCTTCCTCCCATTTGCGTTGCGAAGCTATATCGAGCTTACTTCCAATGAGGTGGATCAGCAGGCAGTCGCCTATTTGTTCCTTTGTGCCTGCGGTAGATAGCGCGCGCATATATGCGTTAATCTTATCACATAATTCTCGAAGACTTGCCACTGATCCACTAATAACACTCTTCAGCCCAAATATGTCGCGTATGTGTGCCTGAAAGTTATGCGTTTATTATCGAATCTTTTAATTAATATATCGAGTGCCCTGTCATAATTTTCATTTGTTAACTCAAGCGAATTGATTGCAGAAAAAAAATTTTTCATGCGATTTTGGAAAATTCACTAAAAAATGCACTTTGCTAAAAAAAAAAAAAAAAAAAAAAATTTGATTTTGTTTATTGAAAATATTTACACCACAAAATTCAAAAATGTCATCACCGACTACCTTGGTTGTTGGTAAAAAATAGCAGAGTTCAAACATTGTATGAAATTTCATACGCTGGGTATTGCTGGGTTAACTCGGATATTTCATGTCAGGTTATAAAGTTCGTAAAAAAAGTATTTTTGACTACAAAGCATACAAAAAAATACAAAAGTTATTTTATGAATATATGTGTATATATGCTTATGTGTGTATAGTATATACATACATATGTACATATCGGCCATTCTTTTAATAACTGCACACTTTGTTTTTTTATTACCTTTTTGAGCATTTTTTGAAACGAAATATTTCAAAAACTATAGAAAATAGGATAAAAATTACTGAATCTTTTTTGTTAAGAAATACTATAACTTTATAAAAAAAATTAAAAAGATTTAAATAAATTTCTTGAAACATAAATATTTTTTTTAAAAAAAAAGTTTTTCTCGAAATAACTTTAATGTAGCATCTTGTTTTTTTTATGAGTTATTCCTCAATCAAACCTAAGGATGCAGGTACCTTTATATCGAAATTCCCGACATAACTTTAGAAAATATCACAAAATTCATACCTTCTTCTACACATATGTATGTACATATGTATGTGAGTTTTTTTTATTTTCATAAAATTTTTAATTTTTCGTAAGAGGCGCAAGTCTTTTTGGTTTTTCATTTAAGTAAGAACATATTGTCAATAAAAGTCTATATAAAAAAATTTCCAAAGGGTGGGGTTAGAACCCTGAAAACCCCCGTGCGCACGGGCCTGCCTTAAACTCAAACGTAGATGTTAAAACTTTTCAATGTTTGTTAGCTCGGGATCACCTCCGACGATAGACTGGAACATGCCGATGTACCCTGACCATTCTGTATAAACACCGCTAAAAGTTGCCAGCTGCAAGTGCGGTAAACGAGTTTTCGGTGGTGCTATGATGACTGATGTAGGGGCTTCGTCATGTTGAAGCTGTCTGTTGATGACCGTAGACTAGTGTTGGCCATTTACCCTCCCGCGGTCACATTGCCCGTTTCGGGCCATCATCCGGACCGCCGTGCTGTTGCTGATTTCTATGCGCTGATTCGCATGAAAATTGAATATGCGAGAAACCCAGTTGGAATCAAACGTGAAAAAACAAAATAAATGGAAACAAAAACATTATTTATGCGAAAGGCAATTTTTTAAGCATGTATTATTGAAATATTATTTAATTGTTGTAAAAAAATTCAATTTCATGGAAAAATAGTCACCGATATTACGTCTGGCGTCATCACAAAATATTGAACCAGATATTGAAAGTCTTATTTTAATTAAATTCTGTTAATATGTTTGTATAACATACATATGTATGCATAATATGTATAAGATTTGTGAAATGTTTTCATTTTGTTGTTAAATAAAAATACAATTATTTTATATGCCAACATTTATCTTTATTTATTAACATCAGTGATGCACGAGTTTCTACTGGGTAATTTTTTCTATACGTGGAAAAAACAAATCACATATATTTTCATTTTTTTTTCGCTGGAATTTCTTCACACATTTGTACACATACTAGCGCGAAATGTTTGTTGTAAACGTCAGCGCGCTGTCGACTTTTGGGCACCGCAGCTGGCCATCCCTACCGTAGACGAATGCGCAGGACCACTGCCTTGATGCGGTTTTAAATGTCTTTTGATTATTGCTTTTACATCCATAAAAGATTTATCAATCTGAGCACGAACGTTCGAATTAATTTTATCTAAATCTTCTTTTTCAAGGTTAGTTTGCACTTTCTCGAAATCTTTTTGCAATTTTTCTAATTGCTCTAATCTGACGAGAAGTCCACTTTCATCGGCTTGTTGAAAAAAGGAATCAACATATTCGGACTTAAGTTCGTTTATTTGATTAATAAAAGCTGAACTTTTTCTTTTGTAGAACGAAATTTTCAAAGTGAAATCACTGTTTTTTGTTTAAATTCAGCAACAAGTTAAACAAAACGCATAAGCACGAATGAAAATATCAGCAATATCGGAAATCGTGCAAATTTAAATTATTGACAGGTGTCAGCCGAATGTTAAATGAATGTTGCAAGACAAACAAACCAATAAGCAAAAGAGAACGAAAAACTTCAAAAATAGCGTTGTCAATCATGTAAAATATACGAATCAAATGTTCCAATTATTATAGGACGAGTGTTAGCCGAATGTTGAATGAAAACGATAGGAAAACGAGAACGAAACTTCAAAAATATCATTGTCAGTCATATACGAATCAATTGTTCCAATTATTATAGCACGAGTGTTAGCCGAATGCTGTATATTGTATTGTAGAGTTACAATCAGCGCTGCCGAACTATAAAAAATTTCAGTGCCATCCACCTGAAACTTAGAGTGCCACAGCGTGCCAAGCCAAGTTAATACGAAATTGAAGAAAAAAATATGATCAGTGAACACACTATCTGAAGCTTCTGATACCTCATGACGACATACTAATGGAAAATTAAGAAACTTATGTAATTCACACTTCATAGTAAAATTGCAACGTGAATATACAACTGTGAGTTCGCCTCCTGTTAACTTTTTAGTTTTGACTTGTAAATTGAGAAAGATCATTAAATCTGATTAGGAGCGAAAAGAATACGCCATTGTCTGGACTGTGCCATCAAAGATCTGTGGACATATTGATCCACAGTTCCAGTAAGTGTTTGTGCTTAATGCCAAATTTATAAAGTTAAATATAAGTTGATCAGTCAAAATTAACACGCTTAGTGCCGCGAGAGTCAGAATGCCAAACATTGTGCCAGTTTCGGCAGCGCTAGTTACAAGGCGAGAGCGAAGAGAGTACACTCGCGAATTCTTTATGTATGCTATTTTTTTGTATTTATTTTACGTTATGATAAACGGCTTTTGCTAGCAGCGTCTATGTATGTACAATGTACATAAATCGATATATGCCTTTTGAGTAATACAAAGCGAAATTTGGTGGTACAGTACTGATTAGGCAAATAAATAGCGAAACAACGAGAAATGAAACCGAAAACCGAATTTGTTCTATTCGATTGATTTTGTTATGTCTGATGCTTTTTGATCACGAATTTGACCAAAATTAAGCGATGACAAGCTGAAGTCCAAGAAACGAAAAATTAAGCGACTTTAAATTAGGGATGTTGTGGATATCCGTATCCGTAACCGAAACCACCGGATATCCGAAAAAAACACTATCCGTAACCGTAACCGAAATAAAGATTTTTTAATATCCGTATCCGTAACCGAAACCGAAATATCATATCCAGATATAAACAGTTGTGCAATCATATTTGTAACAATTTCGCTACAGCACAACTCTTATGAGTTTACCCAATAATCGATTTTGTAAATCAATAAAATGCTTTTTTTTGTAAAATCAAAATTCGCGTTTTCTTTTGTATTCCTTTGAAAATTAAAAGTAAAGCCTGCCTACTTTACTACGGTTTAATATTTAATTTTATTTTTTTTATTTAATAATTTTTTGAATATCCTTAGGCTATCCTGAATTTGACAAGCTTAAGTCCAGCTACGTAATATTTAATAAAGTAAATTTGATAAATAATTATTAAAACTAAAAAACTAATTATTAAACTAATACTGATGATACAATGAAAATTTTACAAAACATAATAAAATAAAAGGTTTTGGGCAAGCTAATACTAAAAAAAAATCAATAAAAATATTTTAGTGAGTTACTTCGCAAAAATGTTAGAAAATATAAAACTTGAACTGTTTTTGCGTTACTTAAATTAAGTAATCGTGTTGGTAATTCCAAAGATGAATTGCATGAACATAAAGTTGTCGATCCAATATTAAAAAACTATGTTCAAACTGAACAATTTGTCTCCATCGAGCCGAACGAGAAAACTAGAGACGCGAATAAAGATATTTCGGCTCTTTAGTAAAAATAATTTTATGAAACTGCAGCAGAGTTCGAATATTCAATAAATCATCAAAAGAGACACCGAAGATTTTTTTGGAATAGGCAGATATTCGATCTGAACGCTTTAAGCCATAAATATACCTTGCTATATTGTTAAAGATAACGTTTAGTTTTTGTCTGCAATGACTGTCACAGTTTGCGAACTATTCACAGCCATAAAGCAATGTTGGAATGAGGTAACTTTTCGCTAACAATAGACGTATTTTAAATGGCGTGTAATACTGCGTAACCCATAATACCCGTAGCATGCTATATACCTTACCGATAGTTTTGAGTATATGATCGTTCCAAGTTAGCGTTTTATTGAAAACTATACCAAGATTATTAGCGTTACGTACGAGCTGAAGTTCAGAACCGTTAAGCAATATTTTAGGCAAAATATCATGGTCAAGAGATCTTTTGCAAATCAGTAAACTTTTTGATTTGCTGTGATTTAGGGTGAGGTCATTTGTTTCTGCCCAAATCTGAATGCGACTTAAGTCGAGCTCAGCAACGCAGGTATTAAGGCTTTTGAGTTCACTACCTAAGTAGAGCTGAACGTCATCCGCATATAAGTGGATTTCACAACTTTTTAAGACATTTGGTAAGTCATTG
Source organism: Meiosimyza platycephala (assembly GCA_963662105.1). Taxonomy (NCBI): domain Eukaryota; kingdom Metazoa; phylum Arthropoda; class Insecta; order Diptera; family Lauxaniidae; genus Meiosimyza; species Meiosimyza platycephala. The sequence continues at coordinate 57,126,993 of OY759208.1, read as the reverse complement.
ACATACATTACAAAAATCAAAGGCCCTAACACAGACCCTTGAGGAACGCCTATCTGTTGCTTAGCTTTGTTGCGCAGTTCTTCCCGGTCCTGATTATATACAACTGCTACCTCAGCATCAATAATTTCAGCAATATGTATATCGTGTTTATTGTTCATTGGAACTCCTATCATCAATTCGAAAGGCGATATTTTTGTCGATCGGTGAGTCGTTTTATTTAAGTACTGCTGAACTTCACTAACATACTGGTACCATTTTTCCGGATTATTTATCGACAGCTTGGAGAGTACTGAAATAATGGTTCTGTGAACACGCTCGACTTGTCCGTTTCCTCTAGGTACACCAGTTGTTGTCAAAATCAAATCAATATTTTTAAATAAATCTGCCGTAAAAGCAGTACCTCTATCTGAGACGATACGTCTTGGATTCCCAAAAATATTTGTAACTAACTTGAGTTTAGCTGTAGTCGATTTAGTGGGAAAAATCCACACAAATTTGGTAAAAGAATCCACTATTGTCAACAAGTGCTTGTAATTTTTGTTTGTTGACGGCATCGGCCCAACGTGATCCATATGCCATGTATCTAGTGGCACACATCCTTTCTCTATTGGATTCAAAAAACCTTCTTGTTTGCCTGATTTCTTCTCAGCCAAAATGCATGCTACCCAGTTTTGCACTACACTGTCGATGATAGCTTTAAGTTTTGATATATAAAACTCCTTCTTGATCACATCTTCCATTTTTTTCTGCTTAAAATGTCCTTGTTCATGCGCTGTTCTTACTATGCCATATTTCATAGCCCCTGGTTCAACTATCACGATATTACCATCAAAATTTTTATATAAAATCCCGTTCTGCATGATGTAGTTGTCGTAACTTTGCTTACCCAACAATTCGATGACAGTACGTATATGTGCATCATTTTCCTGAGCTGTTTTAATGCTCTTAATGAGGCCTGCCTTCTGTATCAAATACATTCGACTTAATGCATCGGCATGCCTTATCCTGTCTCCTGCGCGATGTATAACTTCACAATCATATTCTTGAAGCAAAAGAGCCCAACGAGAAATTTTCGGAATATCTTTCTTTTTCATGGTTGCTTCGAAAGCAAGTACTTCTAACTCGTAACTATGGCATTTTTGTTCTGCTTCTGATGTTTTCATACTCAGGTAACGCACTGGGTGTAACTTACCATCATCGTAATCGCGTTGCATTAATATGGCAGCTAGTGCCCACTTAGAGGCGTCTGTGTGCAGCTCTGTTTCGGCACCTTGTCGAAAAATTGCTAAGACAGGTCGTTCTGATATGCATTCCTTTAATAAATTAAATGAACGACGCTGTGGTTCACCAAATTTGAAATTAGCATTCTTTCTCAATAAGTCGCTCCATGGCTTAGCAGTAATTGCAAAATCTTTTACAAATTTACGAAAATACCCAGCCAAGCCAAGTTGCACTTCTTTTTCAGTCTTTGGCTCTGGATAATTTTTAACGTCTTTTGTTTTTAATGGAGATGGCTTAATTTGACCATTTTCAATCTCGTAGCCAAGGAATTTGATTTTGGTTTGCAGTAAGTGACATTTTTTTCATTTTATGTTTAGATTGTACTGTGCTGCCACGTTAAGAACCATCTGTAGTCGCTGAATAGCTTCTTCTTCATCTTTTGCAATGACGATCAAATCATCCATATATATCAATACAATGCCCTTAACCATCAGCGAATTGAAAATTGTATTGATAAATCGTTGAAAAACTGCAGGGCTGGTACACAATCCGAACGGCACTTTCAAAAAGTCATACTGACCTGTTGGTGTGACAAAAGATGTGAACTTACGGCTATCTTCGTCGACTGAAACCTGAAAGAAGCCGTTTGCCAAGTCCAGCGTGCTAAATACTTTGATATCTTGTAACATATCGATTTGGTCTTCGATTACCGGCATCGGATATTTGTCTTTAACAATCTTCTGATTTAGCTGTCGAAAGTCCACACACAATCGTTTCGTTCCATCTTTTTTCTTTACAAGAACAATTGAACTAGCATAGTTCGAAACACTTGGTCGCACTATTCCTTCCATCAACCACGTATTGATCTGCTTTTCGACTTCCAATTTTTCGACTTGTGGTAATCGACGTGGACGCTGTGCTACCGGAATGTCATCAGTAAGGACAATTTTTAAGCATATAGACTCCTTAATTGGTTGTGGCTTGTATTCTTGAATCATTTTTTTGACTTCGGCATGTCTGGACTTATCTTGAATGTGAGAGAGATCTGGCAAGAAATCTTCTTCGTTGGAAATGAACAAACAATTATATTGTTGTTTTAATTCGATCGACATTTCATCTTTCACTTTTGTTGAGTGTGTCATTGTTACTCCGTCGTTTGAGAAGCAAACAGTCACTTGATTGGTCAAATTTGTACCAATTATCAAATCAACATCTACGCATTCGTTTGGAATCACATGACATTGTCCCACCAATGTGCAATAATCAGCTTTAACTTCGACATCAAATACACCTATGGCTTCAATACTTTTTGATCCGATACCGCAAACAATAGTATCTGTTTTTGAAAATTTTCCAAAGTGATTTGCGTAGAACGCATCTTTTCGTATTGTCGTGATTTGACTACCGCTGTCTATGAGTGCAACCATTTCAACGCCGTTGATAGAGATCGTCTTGCATGAACTCTTAAATCCCAAAATATTAACTTTAGCCTATGCGTTATCTCGTTCGTTAGATTTGCCACAGAATTTTGACTTGTGACCAAACTTGTTACATTTAAAACACTTAGGGCCTTTAGTTTTATCTGGGCAGTCATCTGATACATGAGTCCTATCGCCACAATTGAAACAGCGTCTCTTCTCACTTGAATAGCTTTTATCATTCTTATTGTTTTTTTCAATTTTAATATTTTTGTCATTCTTTTCAAATTTCTTAGTATCTTCTTGTGTTTTCGACTGAATTAAGCCATACATCAGCAGTTTCTCCTTAAGCTCAGCAATTGTTTTTGCTTCATATAGCAATGCTTTGCTGTGTGGCGATCCGGTTATGCCATCGACGACATACATAATAACCGCACTCGTTTCGATTTTGGATTGAGCAGCAATATCGAGCATTGCATAAATATATTGACGGTACGATTCGTTTGGCTTTTTCTTGCGCTCACATAACATTCGATGTACGGTGGCGCTATTTAAAGTTGCTTTGAATTCCTTCCTCAGACCATCTGCCAATGCTGCAAATGATTTAGCTTTGCATTCATGGTCCATGAAAAGCTTAGCGGTGCCTTTGATTAATCTTTTTGCGTATATCAACTTCTGCAGCTCTGTCCATTGCAGCAAATCACTGTTCTGTTCAAATTCATCCAGCCATTCGTCGATGTTGTGCCCGTCGTCACCTGAAAACTTCTGCATTGACTCATCAACATCACGGAATGTAAATTCTGGTTGATAACGATGTGCCAGCTGTTCATTGCTCGTTCTTGTCTGGACCACTCCTGGTAGAGCACTATATCTTTCGAAAGTTGTACTTACATGAGTATTTCTTAGTCTTTGCGGCTCAATCTGTGCCTGCTGTTCGAATCGTAGCTCATCTTCTTCAGATTTTCTTCTTTCTGCTTCTATTCTTACTCTTTCTTCAAATCGTCGTTTGGTTTCTATGGATTGTTCTCTTTCAGCTTCGAGCCTTAGCTGTTCGTCTTTTCTTCTTATTTCTTCGTTTTCATTTTGTTGTCTTCGTCGTAGTTCGTCTTCTTGTTTCTTCCTATTTTCAGGTTCTGCTGTTATCCTTTCGGATTCTTCTCCTTCCTTTCTTCTTTCTGTACGTTCTTCTTCGTATAGCTTGATTCGCCGAACTAACGTAGCCTTGTCGCCATCTTCCGATAAATGATATTGGCGACACGCTTCTTGTAGATCCTCTATGGATGTGTTATTCCAATCCATTTTAGTCTTTCCTTAATTCTTGAACCGGTATGAGCCCCCAATTGTAGGAATCGTAATTATCAAACGCAAAATTTAAAAGATTTAAATTTAATAAAATAATTTATTGAAAACGTAAACTGAATTCATTGATTGCTAGACGACGAATAATTTAATTAAAAATAAAAATACATTTGTCACTTTGCTTGCTTCTGAATATTTAGTTTTAAAAAGTTTAAGCAGCAAGTGTTTATTACTACAGTGAGCAAGCAAGAGCCAACTCTACATTAGCATTGGAGGAATTTGTACAATATATTGTACACTTTTTTTAACCTAGTAAAACAATTTTTTTCCAGATTTTCTTTTGAAATATTGATTTCCTACTGAGAAGTGGTTCTTTAACTTTAATTTAAACTTATGTTATTTTAAAAAAAAATTTCATTACCTTCTCAAAAATCTAAAGTTTGTGTGCGCATTTCTTTAAAATACACGGACGCAATGCAGACTGTTTTTCAAGGCCAAATAAAATACTAACCATACTACCTTTGTTTTCCAAATTTAAATTTTAAAAACAAAAAGCATGCTTGATTTAAAATTAAGTTTTGTTTTTTCAAAATCTGTGAAATTTTTAAAAGGAGAAGTAGAGAAATGCGATAATTTTTTTTGTACAATATATTGTACAAAAACAACGAAAGGGTTAAGTACTGTGACAAAATGTTTATAGATTTTAGAATTGCCATGATTTCATATTACATGAATTAAAATTGATTTAAAACTACAAAATGTTATTGCTGCTTCGAACAGAATATATGTAAAAAAATTAAGTGTGCCGTCACTCATTTCAATAAAAAAAGATTTTATATCGAACGATCTGCGACAAAATCCCATGTGCGCCATGCATTTGAACATAAAATACGCAATTGCGTTTGCAAAATTGCAAACACACAAAATATTCGCACTTCTTTGTATTTTATTTTTGAAAACCTATTTGTGTGGCGCGCATGGGAATTTGTCGTAGGTTGTTCGATATAAAAATTTTATTCTATTGAAATGAGTGACGGCACACTTTATTTTTTTACATACATATATGTATTCAATCTTCATTATTCAAGGCTCATAACAAAAAAAAAAAAATTTAATTTTTCGTATTGGGAAGACAAAATTATCATCAATTGTTTATTTAAAGTTATAAATAAACGAGAAAATAAAATTATTAAATTTTTTTTTATCATGAAAAGAAAGTTCAATCAATTGTCAACATGTGTACCAAATTTTATAATTTTATGTTAAAAACTTTAAGAGGAATTAAGTTTTCAATTAAACTAGTCTGTGAAGGGGAAAATGTGGTGTCCCTCCCCCAAATTTTGGGTGTCATTTAGGTCAGTTTGTTTAGAAACGTCCAAATTATAGATTAAAAATTGTTTCAGATGTGTGCCCTCAAATTTAAATTTTCGATATTTGTGCACGTCTAAAACCAGAAAATTTCTAAGAATATTTGAAAAAATGGTGCATACCTTTAGGCTTTTAGGTTAAAATAGCTTCACAATCAACCAATATGCGACATATAGTACACACTGTTGTTTGTTAAACTGTCAGCCAACACAACAAAAATAATCGTTATCTATTACTATATGTAGGCGAAGTGCGTGTACCTTGGACCAATTTTGAGCAAATCGTTTGCTGACTCCAAACTACGACTGCTTTTTTTTCTCTGACGCCTCTATATTTTAAACTGATATTTTAGCTATAAATTATCTACTCATTGAATTACGGACGGTGAAAAAATATTAAAAAATGCTCAGTGTTTCTCAAATAAAATAAATACCATGAACTTTTTTTTTTGTTTTTCTTTTTTAAACATATATTCTGGATATTTTTATAGTTTTTAAAAGAAAAATTTAATATTTAGTGTTTCCACCCCTGGATCTAAGCACTTCGTTTATTCTGCTCGGCATACTTTATATACAATTAATTATCATTTCCTTTAAAGATGGGTCATTATTCCACACATCACAAATATTTTCTTATGATTGAGCCATGGTGTTATTTCGTCGCTTATTCACGAGTGATTCTAAATAAGACCAGCAGTTTTCAATTGCATTTGAGTCCGGCGAACTGCCGGACTATGGCAAAACTTCTATGGCAAGGAGATCCATCTTGTACGAATGTGTATTTATCTTTGAAATAACCTAAGTTCTCGATGTAGGGCAGCAAAACATTTTTCAAAATGTTAATATACTGTTCGGAGCTTATTGTTTTATCAAAAAACTATATCGGCCCTGATCCTTCGGAGGTAATGCGGCTCCAAATCATAACAGATGGTAGGTTTTTCGTAGTTGGAACTAGACAGCTGGCTGAGAAATTCTCTTGAGGCCTTGTGATAGCAAATCTGACCCTTTGAGATACTGCTTCCAGCACGCACTCATCACTAAAAATTACCTTTAAAAAAATAAAAACATAAGAAATTATTCAAAACAAAATTTCTGAGAATTTTACGTTGACGTCACTGAATTTAACTGAATTAAAGTAAGTCACTATATTCCAGTAGTCGTTAGGAGTGTTACGCGGAGTCTGAGCCCAATACACCCTCCGTTTGCACATAGCATTTGTAAGTTTTAGCTTTTTTGCAGGACGTTCGCATATCAAGCCATTTTCTTTAAATCGGCGTTACAATGTATTGAGCGAAATGTCGACTCCAGCTTCGTTGAGGTCATACAGTCCTGAATATGTTGATGCACTTCGTTCCATTATGGTTTTCTGCACAATTCTTTGTTAATTTTTTGAAGTTTTTTTTTTGTTTTCTTGGACAATTTTGACGATTATTTGAGGGAACATTTAAAAAACAGTAGACATATTCACACTTTTAGCGATGTTTATCACAGAGGACTTTGATATTTCAATAAATTAAGATATTACAGTGTAGCTTGACCTTTTTCAACAGCCACCCGTGACCTTTGAACTTCATAAATATCCATAGTGTCGGTTTTTCAAAAATAACGGTTCTCGCTTATAAAATGGCTGCTTTGGTAGCATAATGGTGTAATTTTGAAGAAATTATCAAGTGACTTTTCTTCACCCAAAAGAGAAAAGTGCACAAATGATCAATTATATCAACATACAAACACAACATTTTTTTGATACATACTACTTTGGCAGCTGCCACATTCACATAGACGTTGTGTAGATACCAAATTTAGGTTTTATAATAACGGTTAACACCCCCAACACATGTTTCAATAAAAAAATAATTCAAAAATTCAGTGGTTTTAGTTTTATTCGATACTAAATAGAAAATTTCCAAAATTTTTCCATCGTCCCTAATACAAAAAGTCGCAGTCTTTTTTCCAAACCCACGTAAAAGACGTTTTTCTTTAGAATCAGGCATTGTACCTTGGACCACGAGACTAAATTTACCAAAATTTTTCTTTCCTCTGTACTAAATAGTTTTTTATGATGAATAAATGGCGAACTAAATTTGCTTTTCCGATTCTGTCCTTCTTAGCAGCAGATCTACCACTTAAACAATTTTAAATTAGCTACTTTATCCTTACCGTAACTTTTGCTCCGAGGAATATTTCTGAATTATATTCGCAATACATTTCACGACACAGAAAAACTTTGCAATTTGGACCGGTTCAAGGTACATTCCATGCATTTGTCCAAGGTACACGCCAAGCACAAAATTCGGAAAATATTCAAAAACAATTTTACCCTAGGAGATAATAAGATTTTAAGATAATTAACTTGAAGAGAAACGTTGGGTACTGCTATTTCGTCATTGATCCCCAACACGACTAAATTGCGCAGCTCGTAAGTCGATCTTGAAAATTTGCACAAAATTTACAAATCACGTGAAAATTTCGTCTTCCTCAGTTGACGAAAAAATGGAAATCAAAATAGCTCTTGTGCAGCGTTGCTAAAATCGATTACATAAATAGACAAAATTGTACTGTTACAATGAAATATACTTGTCAATACTTCATCTCAACTTCATCTAACGAGAAATTGATGGAACAGGTCCGCAAGTATAATTGCTTGTACGACCTTTCTGTAAAGGATTACAGAAATGTCCATAAGAAAGATATGATATGGCAAGAAATCGGAAAGACATTAAATTCCAACTGTAAGTACATTATTTGCTTCCAATTGTTTTAAAATAAATAAAAATTTGAAAACACTTTCAGCCCACCACTGCAAAAGGCGATGGAAAACGCTTCGGGACTCTTACAAAAAAAAAACAAACGTGCTAACGTGCTAGCTTCTGGCAGCGGCGCACCGCCACCAGAGAAAAGATGGAAACATCAAGAATCGTTATCATTCCTGGAAAGTTATAAGGACTCGAGAACGTAAGTATTAAAAAAAAACTAGCCAATGAATTGATCAATTACTTCTATGTACAAATCTGCCACTATTAAGTTTTTAATGGCCTAATGAGCAAGCCTAATAAATTTAACCCATAGTTTTGTAGATATTACGATTTTTTTTAAATTTCGACCAATTTTTTTTAAAAAACCATTATTTTTTCCAAAAAATGTCTGAATGACCTATAACTTTTTTAGCTTCATAAGAAAGCTTAATTTATTCCCCTTAAAATGTTGTATCGTTTGTTCAAAATTTTTGCATATTTACCCTTTTTGACTGAAAAACAAAAAATTAAATTCAATGAATTCTTATGAAAACTACATATGTATTTATGGACAAAAACAATAAAAACCAACAATAACAACAACAATTCTTATAAGACGATTCTCAATAACAACAACAAGAACAACAACCAGGAATATAATTAACTTTTTGTCCACTTCAAACTCTCTGGCGTAGTGCTAAGTCTTTAAGTATGTTATTCACGGCATGCCCCATATGAAGATCACCGTTAGCGTACGGAGGCCCATCATGTAACACAAACATAGGCTCTTTTTTATATTAGGCCTGATAGCAATAGGCTCATTCGAATGTTGTCTCCACTAGCTTTTTTTCCAATTCTAATCTCTTCGCTGCAGAAAGACGATTTGGAAACGTACTTATTGGTAAATTAACAGTGCTTGTATATTTTAGTGTACAATCATGCCTGTCGTGAAAAACAGTACGTTTTCATTTCGAAAACTTTTTGAAGCAATTTTTCTTCGAAGTCAAATATAAGTAGATTTGCAGACTTTTTGAATATGAAATTGACGTTTTGATAATTTCGAAAATGTAAAAATGACGACTTTTGCTATGTCTTAAATTCAGAATTATGAGCATAGAGCATTAACTTATTTTTTAATTATAATTTAATAATAATTTTTTTTTATATTTTGTTTTTTATTGAGAGCCCCATAGGATATTAATATTTTCAAAAAGAAAAATGTTTTAAGTTAAGTCCTTTAATAATTAAATATAACATAAACGTCTAACAAAAGTTCAGCAATCGGCTACGACTTTTTAAAAAGTTTCAAATTCACTTCAATTTGTCTTTGTCGTATACATAAGTGAAATTCACGACAGGCCTGAATATTTATCATTTGTTGAAAGTTTCAACATTTTACTTTATTGTATTTATGTATATTAACGGTGTGGCCAAAATCAAAAGACTTCGTCCTGTCCTGCTATAATCAAATAAATTATTAAAAAAAAAATTTTTGACTTCAGCGCAACAATAATAATTTAATTTGTTGTTTTGTTTTTCCTAGAATCATTACAGCATATACATACATGTGTAGCATATCATGTATCATAAAATAAATTATTTATTATGTGTTACGTATTGAAGATTTTACAGTTTGCCCTGTAATTTTTATCTGTCGAGCATATGATATTATGAATAATTATTTAGTATTTTTTCTAATAAAATATTTCTCTGTCCACTTTGTATAATTTACATTCTGAAACTGTAATAATAAAGTTTTAGACTGTAATTTTTGCCTATCAATTTGTATTCAGTAATCCATGAAATTAGAAATTACAGGCAATCTTTCCAGATTCTTTTCCGTTTTCACGTTAATTTTTAAAAAAACTTTTTCTGTGTACTTATAACTACATGAATTGTTAATTTTTTTCCTTATAAAGAACTATCGGAAATGTTGAAACGGAAGATGAAGCCGGTTTCACGGAGGATTCATTTTCAGCGAATTCAACCTTGGTCGATGATGTCTATCCATCTCAATGGATAGATGTCACATTCACAGACAATAACGACACCGACTTGCAATCTTCTTCATCCACAAATATTCCTACGCGTCCAAGCGGAAGGCCAACTAAGCGACGTTCTGATGATGACATTAGGAAAACCTTTGCCGATGCTATGACCAAATGTGTTTCATCAGTAAATAAACTCACTGATGTGCCAAAACGAAATTCAACGTTTATAATTTTTGAAGGCCTTGCAGAAAAGGTAACGGATGCTAATTTATCTAAAGCTGAAATAGCTGAAATTGAAGCAGAAGCTGTTGCCTTAATATATGGAAAGATTGCCAAATTTAACCAAAGCAAAGAAAAATAATGTTTGGAGACCAAGTCTACTACAGCCAAATGATTCTTGCCACCGAGCACTTTGAAATAAAAAACTAAATTTTTGCTATACAACGTACATATCGTCACCTAACATCCAAAAAGCGGTTTCAACAAAAATTCCAAATCGATTTTTTGGTTAATTATGATGCATTTGACTAAACTATACTGCCATCAGAAGCGAAAAGGGCGTATCTAAAAAAAAACGCGTTTCGAGATAATTGTTGTTTTGTTTATGTCAATTTGTTGAAATATATGTAAAATTGAGAAATAGTAAATTTTTTATAGGTTTGAACTAAGATATCGGTATAAGACGCAGTTCATTAGATGCCTAATTTCTTAAGCTATCCGATGCCATAAGAATCACGAATATCAATTTTTTTGAGATACGCCCTTTTCGCTTCTGACGGCAGTATATGTCCCTACAAAAGTTTTCAATCAAATGCCCAATAATAAAGATTTTAGTAACTAAATTCAAAGTACGTAACAAAAAGTTTTTGAGTTTAATATAGCAGCAAATAGACGTTACACACTAGTAGATGTTTTTAAACCCTAGGATGTTCGGCTGGGCTTTTCGAGGCCCATTTTGAATTTAAGTGGTCGGCAAATCTTTTTCATAGCTCTGAGAGCCAAACGGTCTCTTGCCAACTACCGCTCATGGTTTCTGAACGTAACAAAACCAGAGATGGGTCGTTTACGCTGACTTCGCAGAACAAACCTGTTCTGTTTATGTAGTAACATCATATGTGTACCTGCTGGGCCTCGCGAGGCCCAGCTCTTAAACGTATGGCAGATGTATGAAAGCTGTTACACCAAACATGTTACAACACATTATGGTGGATTTGTGAGCTATTATCCACTGAAAGTTGAGATCTACACCGAAAATTAGCTGGCGACGTCCGAGATGTGGAGCAAGGAAAACGAGTTATCGTTAACACAAAAATTTTATCAAACTAGGCCTGCAATTTACTGAGATAATTTATTTATTTCATTGGACTTGGCTGAAGAATTGCATACATTGAGATTCGTGATTGTGGCCACTCTACAACAAACGGTTTGTACCGGCGTAATTTGGAATATCCCGAAATCATCCGTTGGAAGAGACATTGCTTGGCTATTATAGTGAGCAAGTTTCGTTGTGTTCTTATGTGCCAAAAAAGAACAATGCCGGTATTTTGCTGTCCACCGAGTATAATACATCCAACGTCGACACCTACAAAAAGTAGCGGTATCAAATGTTGCATTGCAACGAAGAGAAGCTGGTTTTGATACGATGGACCTGATGCTTAGCAGCTACTCTTGCAAGCGTGACACAAACTGTTGACCACTAGACCGATTTTATAATATTTTGGATGTTACTGGCTTGGTATCATTTACTATCTACGAGGCGGTCGTACCATCATGCAAAACGGACAAACGTCGTGTGTTACTCACAATCTGACGTCACAATTGACGACCGCTCAAATAGAAAATAGAACAACGATTTACACTGTTCACCGCCAGCCAATTACACAGGCCGACAAAAATAGAAAAAAGTCCAAATCCAGAGACCAGACATATCATATCCGAAGAACTTTGATGCGCTGAATCCAAATCTGAGCTCAGAATTTTTCCTAGGCTTCAGGTTTTCGAGATATTCTAACCTAAAAGTGCAAAAAACACTGTTTTTGGCTATATTTGAGGTTATTTTACATCGCGTATAAAATTGTTTTTCCTAAATTAGTTTCGTCACCAGAAAGTATTAGTTTTACCCTTCAAAACCCATTTTAAATTTTGTCGATATCTCCTTTAATCACCGAAATATCATAAATTTAAATTTCCTATGCATCCTGCCATACTAGAATTAATGTAGATCTGTATGTAGGCCTATGTAATAAATTGTATGTAATATGTATATATACACGTAGCTAGAGCCATGCACAACACCTATATTCAATGGCAGCCACCTGCGGCACACTAAACAACAACAACAAACGTGGGCTATGGCATATGGGCCTCGCGAGGCCCAGCAGGTTCACTTACCGCCTCACAAGTAGCCGAACATCCTAGGGTTAAACACAATTTTATAATTCTTAGGAAAACTAAGTATGCTTTGACTTTTTTCAATCTTTTATATAAGAAATACATAACAATATATTTTTCCTGTATACAACGTTTTTTGCGTCTCTTGCACAAAACCAAAACGTATGGTTACGGCTTTTCGAATGTTAGGTGACGATATGTATGTAATTTATGTTCTCCAACATTTCACGTGCATTGTCTTCAAGGAGTCTCTCCGGAAGTTGCCATCTTCAAAGAGACAACGCATGTCGAAACGTCGGATAACTAAAATTCAATATGCTTATTTAATTTAATTTTGATAGTTTTAAATGCATTCATTTTATGTATGAATTTGAAATTTATGCATTCTTAATACGATTTTAATTATTCTATTTTTCATTAAAGAAAAAAACTATGTTTTATGGACATTTATATACGATGTGGCAGCAGTTCAAACTCAGTTAGTTGACCAAAACCTATACGAAAAATTAGATTTGAATAAACAAAAGGCAATAAATAAAATTTTAGAAATTAAACTCACTTTAATTATTAAATTCATTCCAATTGCTTTTCAGATAGTTACAGCAGTTCAGATTCAGTTAGTTGACCAAAGCCTATACGAAAAATTAGATTTGAATAAACAAAAGGCAATAAATAAAATTTTAGAAATTAAACTCACTTTAATTATTAAATTCATTCCAATTAATTTATAGTTTTTTTCACAAATTCAGATTCAGTCAGTTGACCAAAGCCTATACGAAAAATTAAATTTGAATACATAAACATAAATAAATTTTTAACATATGTTACACTCACTTTAATTATTGAACAATATGTCGGCTAGTGCGTCTCTGTCTCGAAATGCATCCGCAGATGACCAATTCGCTTGTCCAACTCTGCATGAAGTCAGAGTAGTGTTGGAATCCCTCCATGTCCCTGAAATGTCCACACCATTTTCAACATGGTCCACCAGTTCTTCACTGAAGTAGCCACTATCACTGTCCAGCATTAAATAATTATGCAGCACAATTGTTGCTAAAACAATTTTATCGACATTCTTTGGTGCTGCGTGAATGTAAGTGTGCAGCACTCTCCACCTGTTTGACGAACGTATTTTCAATGTAAACACGAGCACCAGACATCTTTTAATTAAAGTTTTCCTTTCTTTCTGACAAACTTCGGCCAGGGTATGGACGCATCAAGTTTTGTTTCAATGGGAATGCATTATCTCCAACGAAATAATATTGAAAACGGGAATCTGTTCCTAAAATATTAAAACAAGTAATTAATTTCAAAATTGGTCAGTACATGTTTACAATATTTTCAAATACCAGGAATATTATCAGCTGGTGGAATATCAATGTTAGAGCTGCGCGAAAAAACTCCGCCATCACTCTGGCTTCCCAGCGCACCCACGTCAACAAAAGTGAATGTATAGTTGGAATCGCATGCAGCCATTAGAACTATACTATAATGCATTTAGTAATTATAGAACAACGATCCACTTTTTTTTGGACAAACTATGTTAATGTGTTTGCCATCAACAGCACCAACGCAATGTGGCATTCCCGTTTTAACGTAAAACCTTCACGAACACGAAAATGTTAAAATTTTAAAACAACAGCATACAATCTCACCACAAACCTGTCCGATATTTTTTTCCACTCATGCTGATTGGGCTGAGCTACGTAAATATCATGCAGTTCTGTCCATAAGGCAGTGCAACAATTTCCCTAACCGTGGACACTCCCATCTTGTGTGACCACGCAAGATATTGTGGACTGCATCCTTGCGATAAGTACCTGAAATGAGACACATTATTATTTTGCCATATTATTGCATTTATGACCAAAATTACTTACATTAATATCAGAGCTAAACGACTTTCTGGGCTTATTGGCGCTCTTCTCGAAAAGCGTTGAAGCCTTTCTTGAATCAAGGACAAAAGTGTATAGAATTTGGGAACGCTCATCCTAGTGGCCTTAAAAAAGTTTTCCTCGTCCTTCATTTTGAGTTCAAGAAAGCACGTTCCGTAAAACCCCAACTCATTCCTGGTTAAATTAACAGGACGCACCCACCACCTCCTTTTTATGCGCTTACATGCCTCAACATACATGTTGTACATAGTGTCCATTATTGCTACAATTTTTATTATACGCACTATTCTTTGCATATTGGTATTCATTTTTTTTTTTTTTCAACAATAATTCTAACTCAAATAATCACCAAAAAATGTTTCACTTTGCCACAGTAAAAATATTTCAATTCAAAAATTTTTTTCATGTAAACAAAATGTCAGCTGAATTTTCCGTTCCGGCGCAATTGTGTTTATTCAAATGACTTTCCGACGGACTTTCATTTTTGACAGCGGAATTCTGCTTCGGCTTTTCCGACTCCGACCCAATTCTGTTTACAACATAACTCGGAAAGTAAGCCACAAGTAGAAAATTATGTTAAGACCAATGTTATACACGGAAAAAACACCAGCTCAAATTTTATTAAAAATTAGTAGGAGATTATAAAAATTAAAATCTGAAAACAAATATTACTCTTTTATAGTAATAAATAAAATTCATTATTAAAAATTCTATTCTAGTTTGTAATTATTTTCATTTTACATTTTTTAATAAGTGCATATTAAAAATTATTTCCTTCATTTTATTTATTACCTAAAAACTTTGAAATTATACAAAGAATTTATTTAATTTTAACATATTTCATATTGTAATATGTGATTCTCGCTTTATAATTTTTAAAAAGTAGTCATAGAAAAATTATTTCAAGATTAGATATTTTTATTATATTTAACTTTATTTCTCTTTTGTTTTTAATTTGTACTCTGTTTGAGTTCTCAACATGCTCATGCAAAAAAAGAAATATATAAGGCTCTCCAAACTCTTACTAATTGGCTTTGAAATAATGTGTTGAACAGAACGGGACGGGGTCGGGAAAGCGGCAACGGAAACTCGCTGGCCGTCCCAATTTTGTTCAACACACAAAAAAATTTAAAAATAAATTTCAGTTATTATTATTTCATCATAAAAACTTTATAATATACTTTTTTTAATAAAATTTGAGTTGGTGTTTTTTCCGTGTACTTACTCGGTTCACATGAAATTTACGCCACGTGTCTTTTATACTAAGAGGCATAGCTAAGGCTATAAAACTTTTACTTAGGATGCATACATAGGGTGGCCCTCATACAAAAATATTTTTTATATAGAATTTTTACGATGATTTCATAATTGTTTTTTAAATGCTTCTTATGGTCTATGTAAGGTTTTTGCAAAGTTTGGTTTAGAAAAATGAGCGATGACACGCCCTCCAAGATGTATGGGACTTCATATAAAATACAGTTTACCTAAAATTTAACACTACATTCATTGACTGTTAGGCGGTACGAAGTTTGCCGGGTCAGCTAGTGCATGAGTATATAGAGATTACATTTTTTTTTTTCATTAATTTTGAATAACATTTTCATTTTTTTGTCTTATACCTATAAGTAAACTTATACTTAAATTTTTTGTAATTGTCTTTCACCTAAGGTTTTAAAACTATGAAAAAAAAAATTTTTGAACTTGAACGGAGTGATTGAAATTTAGTGACTTTTAAAAAAAACCAAATAAGTCAATTTTTTGGACACCCCAATTAGAAGGCTTAGGGACCTCTTTTTTTGGCTTCCAAAATCCATTTTCGGCCTCTCCCATCGATTCATGCAATAAAAATTTTTGTGTTTTTTTGCACTAAAAGTACTGAACAGGAAGCTCAGCAAAAAAGTATAGTAAAAAATGGTTTCTTAAATACCAATTTGATTTTTATAAAGCAGATATTTTACTAATATAAATGTGTAGAATAGATAAAAAAGTATGGATTTCATTCGAGGCATGGTAATTTTTGAAGCACATTTTGTCAACACACAACGCAACATCACATTTCTTACATTTTACGCGAGGTTGATGGACAGAGAGAGCCATTACACATCGTCGCTTGGTGCTTTTGGTCCGACAATGATCCGATCGATCATATCGGTGTTCTTCCGGAACCGGAATCTCTGTAGAGTTCTTGTGTTGCCAACAGCCAAAGAAACAGTACGGCAGTCTTTCGAAGCCATGTATTTTGAACCGCCACATCCAGCAGCCATGTAAAAATGAACCACCACCACTTCTTCTTTCGGAACCATGAAGGTAATGAGAAACATTTCGAAAATTTATTTTTGTTAATAGACATCAGGTATTTTTTTTTTCAACTCGAATGTAACGATGCCACAATTTTTGCATATAATCGAGTACAGCTACTCCAGTAAAAAGATTTTCGAAGTGAAATGATAAACTGAGGCCACAAATATTATCTAGAAAGCTATGAATCATTTGAAACAATAGTGTAAGGCATTTTCTGCAAGTTTTTTCTAAATCACGATGAATACGTGGATTTTTGCCTTGGTATATCTCTGGTCAATTGAGACACAATACTTTGCAGCCAATTCGTAAAAGCTTTCCATTGATGGAAATAAGGAATCATTGACTCATTACACGAAAGATTTTGCTCTTGATGAAATTTTTTCATCAGCTTATCAGTCAGTGTTTCCACATTTTGTCATTTGAATTGAAATCTTCTTTCGCACCAAATGATCATAGCGTTCAATGAGAAAAAATTGATCTCGAGTCATTGCATTTGAAATCATTCCGTTATGCAAATCTGAGTCACGAGATGTTTGGATTTTTTTGTGTACATAACACTCCATAACGATTTGATTCATCGCATATCATTTTCATCGTCAAAAAAGCGTTCAAACAGCTCGGGTGCTGTGTTTGCGCAATTGATGAAATTTCCATGAGAAAAAATTGGTAAAGATGTCTCAATGGAGGTTTTCGACCATTTATGTTTTTGTTTCACTGTTGAGTATTGTGGTACGTCTATGACCGCACCAATATACTGCCAAGGTTGAGCAACGAATTCTTCAGGTTGTTGTTTATTATCAAAATCGAATAAAGTATTATTGCCAACAATTTCGATTTCAACATCTTAGTATTTTTAGTTATTAACTTCATGATATTGCCACCTTCTTCTTCTTCGGCATCATCTTCAGCTGAATCATAAGCTTCATCTGGAGGCTGTATAAAAGTACCTGCCAATTGCTTAGATGTATCATCTTCTACGATATTAATCAAAAAGTCCTCGATTTCATGAAGTTTCATGCTAAAAAACCAAAACAAAACAAATATGTACAACAGACCGGTTCAAAAAAAAAAAGTCTCTGAAATTTAGAGGCTCCAGCAGTTTCCTATTCCCATAAGTGTCCCGAGTGGGATGTGTAGCCAATTTTTTCTAAATATTGCGCTCCTGATTAGCGATTTCCATATTACTCTTGAAACTTTCGCATAAAAAAAAAAGTTCACCAACAACCTAAAAACGACTGTGGTTATCGCTGAGGTGAACTTTTTTTTTTTAATTCAGTCTCACATTCGAAGTAGTTTTGAATGGGGAACTCGAATTTCTCATTATTTTTTAATTATGTTGTTGTCTTCAGTGGTAAAAACTGAAAATAATCATGAAATTTTGTCAAAATTGAAATTTTTTTATTTAAAATGAAAAATCAGGTCTAAATTTTTGGATTTTTTTTGCTTTTATTATTTTGAATAATTAATTTTTTCCTCCTCTATCTGATGGTGTTAACCGCAAATTTTTATTATTTTTGTACTTAAAAATATAAACATAAATATAATTGAACAAAGGATTTTTTCCATATTGAAGCTATGTTTTAACAGGGAATATAAATTATAATGTGGAAATCTGTTTCGAAAAATATGAAATATATTTATCTAATTCTATACACTTGGTTTGATTCCTAATCCGCGAGGTGTTGTTACGATTGGTGGTTCTGTGGCGCCTGTCTCCTTGCAAGCATTGCCAAGGTTGAAATCGATTTTCATTTCACGACTTAATGCTAACACTACCACTGAAAATGTTATAAACTATATCAGACAAAACCAAATTATTCCTGCCGACGCCTTCGTTTCTTGTAAGAAAATCGGTAATAAACCAACCCACGCGTCTTTTAAAATTACAGTGGCATCTTCTCATGTTTCTGCCATTCTTAATTCTAATGCATGGGTGGATAATATCTTTATTTCAGAATTTAAGTCGAAAAAAAAATAATAAGACTGTCCGTTCCAATTCAAAAAACTGAAGCGGCTATCCCTTTACTATCAAAATGTAAGGGGTTTGCGTTCTAAGACGCATGACATCATTTTAGCCACTCAGAATTTTTCTGAGGATATTATCGTTTTTACCGAAACTTGGTTAAATAACACTTTTCTCAATTTGGAACTTTTTGGCAATAGTTTCAATGTTTTTAGAAGAGACAGACACTTGGGAGATATTTCTTCTGTTGGTGGAGGCGTCCTTATAGCCATAAAAAATCATTTAACTAGTTCATTAATCGAAATTGCCTGCGCATCTAATATTGAACTATTATGCGTTAAAGTTACACATTGTAACTCCAATATTTTTATTCTTAACGCTTATGTTCCTCCAAGTAGTAGCGCAGATGTCTACGAATGTCTTTCGATGTCCGTAGAATACATTATAAATGAACTAGACACTAATGACGACATTTTATTGTTAGGTGGTTTCAATCTTCCTGACCTTAAATGGACTCCTTCGGATGATGGTACATATGTATTTTTATGCATCGTGTCCAAAAACTCGACAACTACAAATTTTTGTTGACGAATTACTTTCTAATTTACAACAAGTAAGTTGTATAACTAATTCTCATGGACGACAACTTGACTTAGTCTTAGCTGCAAATAGTAGTAATGTTGTTGTAAGAAATGCTATCCATGCTCTTTCTACGGTTGATTCCTATCATCCACCTATGAGTATTGTGTTCCAATCTGACAATGAAAATTTAATTGATGCATGTTCTTCCATCAATGTTTATGAATTCAATTTTAAAAAAGCTGACTTTTTAAAGTTGAATGAGAATTTAAGGAATAAATTAGACGACCTTATTATTTTTTTTTAATAATACGAGTAATTAATTTGATGAGTGCATTAAATTTTTATATGGTGAACTTTTTTTCGGCCATAGCATTGTCGGTGCCTTATGCAAAGAGGTATGTTAATAATTCTTCATACCCTTGGTACACAAAGGATTTAAAAAAAATTCGCAATGGCCGTAATAGGGCATGGAACAAATACGTTTGTAGCAATTTTAAGGTCAAAATTTTAAAGAAATCGAGTTTTTTTTGCATTTCCTTAAAGTATAATATCCTAAAAATATATCCTGAAAATTTTAAGTCAATCCGACAATTACTTTTGGAGTTATTCGGCAATAACCAAAGAGTTCGGAAATTCATGAGTTTCTCGTCGTTTTTTGCAAAACTATGTTTTCGGAACTGGTGACCACTGTAACTCGAAAACCGCTTGATAGATTTCAATGTAATTTACACAGTTTTTGAAAAACATAAAAAGCTAGTGCCTGATAGAAGGATTTTTTTAAATATCGATTTTTTATGAACAATTAATTGTTCATTTTTAAAAAAAAAACATCGATCAGGCACTATATTATTAAATAACTAATTTTTCTTATTCGATTGATTTCCGATAATTTTCCAAGGATTTGTGATGGTCACCACAAGGCACCTCTGTATGGGACAGGGTCCAACACAGCCAGTTATAACTTGTTTTATTTTTAATTTTTTTTTTGAAACTTTCGTCAAATCAAGTTGAAACGTAATGTACTGATTCCATATTATCACTTTTATTAAATTAAATTAATACCAAAAAAAATGATTGAAAATGCTCTATTTTTCATGGCTCTGACTGCTCCTGCCCCCTCAAAAAAAACAGAAGATGTTATATTGAAAATATTTTGAGAAACATTTTTTTAACTAAAAAAATTTGTGTTTTAACAAATTTATTTAAATCTTTTTAATTTTTTTATAAAGTTATAGTATTTCTTATCAAAAATGATTAACCTAGATATTGCGATTTTGATTTTAGTGTAGTTTTATGAGTTATGGTAGAATATAAAAATGAATTCGACTCAGTGAACAAATATTGAATATATTCTGAAAAATAAATTAATTTTCAGTTTGAGTTCTTTCCTTTATAGTTTTTTTATTATTTTGACATTTTATATACACATTCATATATATATCTACCCAGGTAGATACAAGAAAACTATATGAAAATTTATTGTTTTTGAAGCGTTTTGTTTAATAATTTTTTTATTTAAATACAAATATACACTTAGTTGTACATGTAAAGTATATATTAATACGAAATTTCCTGTCCCTTTGACAGTAATTTCAATCTCTTACACTTTTCTGAGTTCGATCACTGGATTGTGTAATAATCAAGAAAAACGCAATCTTTATTTAATTATAAAATGGTTTATTTAAATCACAAACGTTAGTTTTTACACAGTACAATTGTTTATTTAATCTTTACATTCAAATTGTATACACAAACGTTATACTTTATTACTTAAAATCCACTATATCACTTTAGTAGTTAAATTCAAATGTTCTCACTTAAGATCCACTGTGTTCCACTATTCAATATCAACTGTGTCTCTGCTGCCCATATGACAGCCTTTTATACTAAAGTCATCATTTTCTCGAACCATCTGCCGTCGTCTTAGAATATCGTTTCCAGTGCCTTCTAGATGGCGATAATGTCGTACCATCCGCCATTATCCAGAATGTCGTTTCCAGTGTCTTCTAGATGGCGATTATCGACGTTGATAATGTCGTACCACTTTATCATTTATAGTACTGAAAACATGCTACATGTCGCTAGATGGTTTTATTTTTCTACGGTCAGAGTGATGCACGTATTTTCTTACGGTCAATGATGCAAGTATTTTCTTACGGTCAGTGATGCACGTATTTTTCTACGGTCAGTGATGCTAGCTAATATCGTTTAATAATTATTACGAGAATTTTCTGGCATAAACCAAATTTCGCTACAATATATTATATATACATTATATATATGTATACTTAATTATTTCTGTGTATGGCAGTTTTTGCATTTAGTTTGTATTAAACTATGCTCGGTGCATATTGGTTTCTTACAGCTAACACATGCCTGACGAGTTGCTCTTTTTTTCTTTGATTGCTGATAGCACAAAAAGCATCCACCTTTTTGCTTGATGCGGCCAGATGCATCTCGTTCTGGGACATCATCTGGCGTAAAATCTATGTCCATTTGGCTTGATCCACTAACCGGTTCTCCTGTAATATTGAAATAAAATAAACAACTAATTATACTACAATAAATTTCGTACGTCCTCGGAATGCAAACAACTGTTCATCCACTGTTATGGACTCATATGGTCTAAAATTTTTTTTGAGGTTTGAGTTTATCAGATTAAAAATGTCTGTGATTGGTGCAGCCTTGTCCTCCTCAAAGCGAGCGGCTCTTGTAGCGTGCCAATCAAAACGAATATATTTCAATATATTACGGAATCTATTTTGCGACATTGTAGCACGGTAAAGAGGCAGAGCGTTTTGCCTCCATAGCGTATTTGCAGCCTCCTGATTTGATTTGTGACAACCCATAACTAGTAAAATTCCCAGAAAAGCATTCAACTCATCTTCTGTTAGTGGTTCCCATTGAACAGGCTTTTTATTTGGATTTTTGTTATTCCACTCATTGATATCAGCATCTGCTCTCTTATTGGTGTATCTGCATATGAGGTCCACAATTGTAGAATCCATTACACAAGAAAATGTATCCCTATGCGACAAATTTTTTGTGATTGGATTCGGTCCCATGAAGAAAGAGTCACGTATAATATTGTGAGCACCTTGCCGATGCAACGGTGTTGGGTTCTTGTACCATTTTGTTCCGTCTTTGCTTATAAAATAATCATCAAATAACGAAGATTCTTGGTCATTGTATTCGACCTCTGAATCAGATTCGTCCGATGATTCTACTTCTACCCGTTCGTTATCCACTTCCCCATCAAAGTCGACATTAAGTCCGTTAGGAATATATTCGTCGTCGCTATTATCACCATCAAAAACTTCAGCTTCCGTCTCTTCATGTTCTGAATCTAGCTCCAATAGTTGTCCGAAGTATTCTTCTTTTTTTTCATCTGACAATCTTCACAGCAAAAATTTAAAAATTTAACTCGCAACAAATGGTACAGATTTAATGCTGAAAATGTATTAAAGCTGCAAACACTTACTTGGAAATTGCTGATACAGAAAGATATTTGAAATTTTCAACTGAACTCATTTTATTTTTTACACACCAACTGAATGAAGACAACTTATAAATTGAATGCACATATCAATAATATTTGTTCGCCGTTTTCTTTGTACTTTCAAATTTTCAAAGCCTCCTAAGTACATTTGACGGTACAAAAGCAAGTAGTTTTTAAAAAAAATGCATGTTACCGATACAATTATTATAAAAAAAAATTATATCTACCCGGGTAGATATAGGTGCGAATGTGTATATAAAAGTTTTCATACAAGCGAAGGTTAAAAGATTTTTTATCCTATCTCCTATAGTTTTTGATATATTTTGATTCAAAAAATGTTCAAAAACGTAAAAGAAAAAAAAAAGTGTGCAGTTATTAAAAGAATAACCGATAGGTATGTTTTTGTGACTTGAGTAACGGCAAGAGTTAAAGGAGTCAATGCGTTGAAGAAAAAATTACAGGAACAAAGCACATGCATATATACTCTTTCGCACTGTATTTCTCATAGCAACCTGCAAAAGCACTGTTTGGAAAATAACTTTTTTAATGTAAAAAATCCTCAGCTTTCGATTAAAAGCATTAAAAAAATATTAAAAATATTGTTTTTGAGATATAACACGTTTTGTGATTTTTCACCAGGAAAATGGAAAATTTCGGTAAATATGACAAAACCAGAAAAAATACATCGAAATGATGTGTCGGAAAATTTTTTTAGGTACATTTATGCACCACCAGCACGAGTTGAAAACAACAGAATTTATCGCTCGCGCGCCGCACTAGGACATTTGAGGTATTTCTACCCATATGCTCTATTCTTAAAAGAGATACGATTTATTTTACATTTTATTCAAAATTCAAACTTTGCTAGGAAAAAAACCAAAATATTTCAAAAATTCGCGCGACAAAACATATTGGACTGAACATTGCGCTCAATATTTTGTAAAATATCTCTTGTTTTTAATAACGGCTGGTCATGTTCTTGGCATGGAAGCAATAAGGCTGTCTATTGCCGTTTTTTATAATGCAACCCAAGGGTCTGTCTAAGCACCAACAAGTTTTTTTTTATCTCCTTCACTTTCTCTTATGATCCTTTTATTGACTTTTTTCCAGAGATTCTCGATTGGGTTAAGGTCTGAAGATTGTACTGACCACTTCATAACACGAATTCCTTCCTTTTGAATCAATCTTTCACACACCTAGAGGTATGTTTTGAATCGTTGTTCTGCTAAAATTGGCAAATTCCACTCTGCAAGAGGAAGCATCACATTTGTAGGATTTCTGAGTAATTGAACCTATTCATAATTCCATCTATTTTTTGTAAGAGTCCCAAACTATTTCCAGGAAAGCAACCCCAGACCATTCAACCCCCATGATTTACAGTGCCCTGACAATACCGAAGATTTAACCGTTCCTGGTCTGCGCATTCTCTTAATACCTTCAGAATATTTTATATTAATTTTTTATTCCTTTGAAAATAAAACCGTGTTACATTTCTGCGGAAAATTCTATTCGAGCTTTTCAATTTTTCTCCGAAATTAATGGTGTCTTTGCAGCTCAATAATTTTTAAGTCCAACAGCACAAGGTCTTCTCTCTACAGTTCGACTGCTTATGTTAAAGTCCAGAGTTTCAACAACACAAGAGCTACTGTCAAGGCACTGTAAGTCACGAGGATGGATGCAAAAATATTTTTTAGATACAATATTCTCGAAGACCACTTAATCAATTCTCATGCAATTTACACTACGCAGTGTCTCCAATGAAACCGTAATTACGGTAGATCCACCGTAATCTGGCCCAATCTACCTTCTACCGTAAACATCCATTATGGTGTCGTATTCCACCGTAATTTCGCTTACGAATCACCAAGCGGCTTTTTTTAGTTTTATTGCTCAGTGTGCTCTCTCTGCTCCACTCTAATGCAGAATGTCAGCGTATTTTCAGTCATTCAACGACATTAAGACGAAAAAAAAGAAATAAATTGTTGACAAAGACAATAAAGGACAATATTTTCGCCCAACAATCCATAAAAAGGATTGGCAAAAATTGTGTTGATTTTAGGCCAACCAGTGCCACGATCCAAAAATGAAACTTTCCATGTATGAAAAAGATGTTATCTTATTAGAAGATTCGGAATAACTGTAAGTAGGTTTTTTCATTAAGATATATGTATGTATCTGCATTTCCACAGAAATTAACATTTTAGTCGGCCACGTTTTCGATTTGTTTTTGGAGCACATCCTTCAGCCATGGTTTTTCTTGAAGTTATATTTTGATTTAATATTCAATTTTGAACTATTAAAATTCACAAATTTATTTTTTTAAATTGAATTTAAAGTAAGAAATACGTGTAACTTTTTGTTTTTTAAAATTGAAATTTTATGTTGACAACTAGTCACAAAAACTAGTTTTTCTGATTCTGACCACTATATTGTTGTGATAGTGAATTTTATGAAAATTAATAAAATTGTTTTACATATTGAAATTTTATAAAGGTCACTTTTTATGTTTAATAAGGTGAAAAAACGAATTTTTCTAAAAAAGGCCGTAGTGACCGAAAAAGCAGCCCTGATGAAGCAGTGAAAAGAACTGCGAAACGTAAATAAAAAGAAAATTTTTTTTTTTTAAACTCAAAAAAAGTTTTTTAAACGGTTTTTATTTTATTTTTTTCGGTCACTACAATAAGCCTTTTTTAGAAAAATTCGTTTTTTCACCTTATTAAAGTAGTTTTACGTTAATTACATATACAGTAGACTACGGGTTTTTCCCGAGTTTTTGTGAACTTAAGCGTTCTTTGCATTTATGTAAACCTCGGATAAGTACACAAATATTGCAATTATGCAAACATTGGATTTTGTGCATTTATCCTAATATACAGAGGAAGGCATTAGACTGTTTGCTTAGACTCAAAGCCTTAGAGCAGGGGTTCTTAAACTTATGTAGTCGGAGGACCCCTTATCGAGCTAAATTTTTTTTGCGGACCCCATCCCAACTCTAGACATTTGATGTCGTTCTAAGCTTAATTTCTGACTCAATAATAACATAGACACTCAGGCTTGCCAACCGATGTCAAACTCAACCAGACATAAAATGTCCGGTTATCTGACGAGGTTAAGGAACGAAGAATTTTTATTTTGCTTTGATTTTTCCGGTTTTTAAAGGTCTATGTATGTTGAAAAGCATGTAGACACTACTATGGTGTAGTTATAAAGGTGGAGTACTTAAGGAGAGCAATTCGTACTGAAGTGGAAGCCATTTTGAGAGTGAGAGTGGATCGCCTATTTGCTTTAACTTTGACATTCATAAAATTTCAATTGCCTGTTCAGCAAAGTTAAGCGAGTTAACGAAACAGATGTTAACGATTCCTACCGAGCTGGCACCACACATTTCGGTGTCGCAATAAACAAAAATATTATATTTCTTCAGAATTTACAGCAGCAAAATGCTGACCAAGCGTCTGCTACACATCCGTAGTACGATTTGCTTTGAGTATCATATCACTTTGATATGGTACGAATAAAAAAAACAAAGAAAATAAAACAAAAAGAAAATTATTAAAAGTCACTCAATATATTCTTCAGAAAGAACAGATTCAATCTAACTTCAGTAGAGTTAAGTTTTGTTTTAAATTTAGCTTGTAAAATTAGTTTAAAAATAAAAAAATAAATAAAAATAAATAGTAATTAATAGGAAGTTAACTGGCGCCCAACTAAAACAAAAAGGACACAAAATCTTTTGGAGCTTATCAGCCCTTAGGAGCCACAGCATTAACGATTTTCAACGAACCTGAGTCACCGTCAACCAGCGGACAAAAAGGATTATTCGAAGGAATCGGTGTGGAGTCCAACAAAGAATGTTACTTCTAATGTAAGGAAAAATACAATTTTTTATTTCTTAAGAGTGAAAATTTAGAATTTAAGTAATTTCAATAAAAAAAATATAAGAAAAATTTGAATTTAAGTGAACTATCCAAATGAAAAAGAATAATTAAGAATTTTTAAGTGAAACTAAAAACTAGAGTTAAAATTAATTAAAATTTTTTAAGTTGAATAAAAGTGCTTCAGACAGCACCAAATTTTTTAGTGATTTCATCAAAGTGAATTATCTAACAACTGAATTTAAATTAAATTTCCTTGATTAATTTTTTTTTAAAACTAAAAGCTAGAGTTAAATTTAATTAAATTTTTAAATTGAGTAAAAGTGCTTCAAATAGCAATAAATTTTTAAGTGATTTTAGCAATGTGAATTGTTTAACGACTGAACTTAAATTAAACGTCCTTGATTAAATTTTTCAAATATAGAATTGCCCTAGTGATCATCTGGTTTAAATCGAATCGGAATCAAAGTTTTGAATTTAGTTAAAAAGAACAAAGAGCAATATGGCTAATCAAAACAATTTATTGCGGCCACCCATCCTAAACCCCAATCCTCCTGTTCCTCAGCAAAACCCTAATCCGCCTGTAGGAAATCCTCAACAACCCCAAGATCAACCACCTCAAAATCAACAACCACAACCTTTAATAATGTCTCAAGAATTACAACAAGCTATAGCAAGTATAGCATTTGCAACCTTACAAAGAGAAGGTAGACAATTAGTTTCGTCAATAATAAACCCAAACGCAGACCAATTTAGCGGCGTTGATCAAATTATTGATGTAGAGCATAGAGGAAATATGGGAGACTTAGACAAAATACCAGACATTGTCCGAGGCCTTAGGGGATTCGCAGGAAATGAAGGTGAATTCACCTCATGGAAAAAAAGCGTTGAACGAGTTCTACAACTATATGAACCAATTAGGGGGACAAATAAATACTATGGAATACTGAACGAAATTAGAAACAAAATCACAGGACAGGCAGACAATGTGCTAGAATCGTATAACACTCCATTAAATTGGAACTGTATTATAAGATGTTTGATTACCCACTACGCAGACAAGAGAGACGTCACAACTTTGGAATATCAAATGACATCTCTTGTCCAAAATAGGCAAACTGTGCAGGAATTCTACCAGCAAGTTTATTCATGCCTATCTCTTATTTTAAATAAACTCGCGTCCCTTGAAGTAGGTACCGAAGCTATGAATATTTTATCAAAGACTTATAGAGACAAAGCCCTCGACACTTTCATTAGAGGTCTCAACGGAGACATGCCCAGACTTTTAGGAATGAGAGAGCCTGCAGATTTACCTCAAGCTCTTTATTTGTGCCAAAAATTAGAAAATCAAGATTTTAGAGCGAATTACGCCCACAATGTAAACACTAACACAAAGAAATACAACACACCTTCTCAACCACCATTACCCCCACGACGTAGCCACCAAATCCAACGCACACCATTCTACCCACAACTCACATATTTCCCACAAAATTCTATTCCAAACCAACATTATCCAGTTAACCAAATCCAACGCACACCATTTTATCCACAACTCACATATTTCCCACAAAATTCTATTCCAAACCAACGTTATCCAGTTAACCCAATCCAACAATACCATTATCCCAATTTTATACCACAACAAATAAGACAAAATTATGCTTATAACCAACCACCACCACGTCCTTTTGCACCCAAACCTCTACCTAGACCCGAACCTATGGAAATTGACCAAACTATTAAAACCCGAAATGTTAACTATATGAACAATCCAAGACCTAATCAATTTCAAGGGAAAAGGCCTTTACAACCTACGCAACATTTTCAGCAACAACCGAAGTTGCAAAGGAATTTCCATGTTTATCCACAACATCCACTCCCAATTCCAAACAATTACATTTATGAACAAACCACACAAAATAACTTTCAAACTCAACAACAGCATCCATCAAATCTGGTGGATAATAACAACGATCAAATTCATCATGTCGAAACAAATTCAGAATATCCACCGCAATTGGCAAATACCAATAATTTTTATGAACAAAATTTAGAAAGTTATATGAGAGAAATTCCAGAGCAAGTTGTGCAACAAGTTCAGGAAGTCCAACAATTGCAAACAGAAGAATATACAGATATACATTTTTTAGGTTAAACCAATCATCATTACCCTTTATAAAATGCAAGCTAGATAACGGAAATATTATAAAGATACTAATAGACACAGGTTCCAACAAGAACTACATTCAGACAAATTTAATAAAAAACCCAAAGGAAAATGATGAAATATTTTTTGCCAACTCAATAGGAGGGCCAATTCAAATCTCACATCATGTTTATGCAAATCTTTTCGGTGAACCTAGCACTCCAATTAAATTCTTTTTACTCCCAACACTTAAATCCTTCCATGCAATAATAGGAAATGACAGCCTTAAGCAATTATCCGCAATTATATACACCGAATATAATTATATGCTTATTAAAAATGGTAGAAAAATTAAAATACATCAACAGATTTCACAAGATGTTAATAATATTTCTATCAAAACGGATCATATGACGGAAAAACAAAAAGAATCAATTAAGGAACTCACAAGAAGATTCCGTAAATTATTTTTAGAACCAGATGAAAAACTGACGTACACAACCAGAGTAAAAGGTGAAATTAGAACTTCAACGGAAGATCCCGTTTATTCGAAAAGTTACCCTTACCCAGTTGCCCTCAAAGACGAGGTAGAGAAACAAATCAATGAATTACTCTCTAATGGCATTATACGACCTTCTCGGTCGCCATATAACTCTCCAGTTTGGGTTGTACCCAAAAAAATAGATTCTTCCGGAATAAGGAAATTTAGGCTCGTGATAGACTATCGGAAACTAAATCAAGTAACGATAGCAGATAGATATCCCATACCCGAGATTAATGATGTTTTGACACAACTTGGGAACAATAAACTATTTTCGGTCATCGACCTCAAGAGTGGATTCCACCAAATACCATTAAAAGAGAAGGACGTTGAAAAAACTTCATTTTCCGTGTGTAATGGAAAATACGAATTCACTAGACTCCCATTCGGACTCAAAAATGCTCCCTCCATTTTTCAACGAACTCTAGACGATATTTTACGAGAGCATATAGGGAAAATATGTTACGTCTATATAGACGACATACTCATTTTCGGAAAGAATGAAGAGGAACATCTTCAAAATGTAGCGAAAGTATTTCGAACTTTGGAGGAATCAAATATGAAAGTTCAACTAGACAAATGTGAATTTCTCAAAACACAAGTTGAATTCTTAGGTTTTATTATATCAGATAACGGTATTAAGACAAATCCGAAAAAAATAGAAGCTATACTTAATTTCCCGAAACCAAAAACCGTCAGAGATCTTAGATCATTTTTAGGTCTGTCCGGTTATTACCGTCGGTTTATACAAGATTATTCAAAAATAGCAAAACCCCTGACAGCCCTTTTAAGGGGGGAAGATGGCAATATGCCTAAGAATCAATCAAAGAAAAAAGAAATCTTTCTCGATGATGTTGCCATTGAATCATTTGATAAAATAAAAAACTCATTAATCAGTCAAGATATTATACTAGCTTATCCCGATTTTCGCAAAGAATTTACTTTGACCACGGACGCATCAAACTATGCAATTGGTGCTGTCTTATCCCAAGACGACCGACCAATAGCTTTTATTTCAAGAACATTAAATAAAGCCGAAGAAAATTATGCGACGAATGAAAAAGAAATGCTCGCGATAATTTGGGCTTTGAATAACTTAAGAAATTATTTATATGGTTCAGCTAGAGTCAAAATAGTAACAGATCACCAACCATTGACATATGCTCTTAGCAATAAAAACAATAATAGCAAAATGAAAAGGTGGAAAGCGACATTGGAAGAATATAATTATGTTCTTCAATACAAACCAGGCAAAACAAATGTTGTTGCTGACGCCCTTTCCAGACCACCGCAAATTAATTCTTTGACAGCTACCCAACATAGTGATGAGAGTTCATCACATAATCTAATTCAATTTGCAAACGCACCTATAAACGTTTTCAAAAACCAAATATTTTTGAACTTAGACAATGATCCTACTTACAAATTTGAAATTGTTTTTCCTACATATCATAGGCACACTATAACCCAAACAGAATATTCACAACAAGATCTTATTAGTGTTCTAAAAAAATCCTTGAACCCATCTGTAGTTAATGGAATCTACACTGACGATAGAACTTTGGGAAAAATCCAGGAAATTTATCCAACTTATTTTAGGAATTACAAAATCAGATATGCACGAGATAAAATTATTGATCTCACTGACGAAACAGCACAGGAGACTGAAATATTAAAGGAACATAAACGAGCCCATAGGAATAGTAGAGAAAACAAAGTACAACTCTTAAAGAAATTTTATTTCCCCAATATGCAAACAAAAATTAATAGACTAGTAATGCAATGTAGTATCTGCAAAGAGCAAAAGTACGAAAGACACCCGAATAAGCCAATACTTAAAGCTACTCCAATCCCTCAATTCCCAGGACAGATAGTGCATATAGATTTATACTATATGGACAATAAAAAGATATTAACAGCTATCGACAAGTTTTCAAAATATGCAATGGCAAAAATAGTAAATTCACGAGCGGTGGAAGATATTAAAGAACCTCTAAGAGAATTAGTTACAGCATTTGGTTTCCCAAAAAGTATTGTTATTGACAACGAGAAATCATTAGCAGC
Organism: Meiosimyza platycephala; assembly: GCA_963662105.1. Taxonomy (NCBI): domain Eukaryota; kingdom Metazoa; phylum Arthropoda; class Insecta; order Diptera; family Lauxaniidae; genus Meiosimyza; species Meiosimyza platycephala. Next base: position 57,095,702 of record OY759208.1, on the reverse strand, counting down.
AGCCCCGATAAAATTTATGCTAGAAGACCAATTTGGAATAGAGATCTTTAGAGCCCCTCCATATGTAAGCACTGTCAATGGACAAGTGGAAAGGTTTCATTCTACCCTTAGCGAAATGTTACGATGCGTCAAGGCGGAAAAAACATTTTCCTCATTTTCTGACCTTTTACACCAAACACTCTATAAATATAACAATTCCATTCACTCTACGACGCATGCAAGACCTATAGAAGCATTTTTTGGCACAAGAGTAACAACTGACCAGGAACTTTTAGAGCAATTTAGACAAAACAATATAGGGAACCTAACGAAAAAACAAGAAGCAGATTTAAACTACCACAACAGAGATCGGGATTCATATAAAGATTATATTGAAGGACAAGTCATTTATGTGAGAAGAGATAAAAAACCGAGAAATAAAGGTTCAGCGAGATATAGAAAAGAAATAGTTAAAGAAAACAATCCAAGCACAGTTTTAACAATGAAAGGGAACATAATTCACAAAAGTTTAATTCGGAATTGAATTTACACATTTCAGATTTTTGTTCGCTCTATGCAGAGCTGAATATCGGATTTTGGATTATACGAATTCTCCAATAGTAACCTTCGAAATCGGAATTTCTAAGATCCAAAAGGGAACTTTTAAATTAATCCACGTTATAGAAATGGCAACCTACGAAGAAAGTTTAAAAAATTTAACAAGTTTTGTCAACACCGATATCCACATCAACAATCCCTTCCTTCCTTTCATCCAGCAAGAAATAACTCAAATTGAATCCTGTATTAATCGCATCCGACCAACAAAAACCAATAAAAGAGCCCTAGATGAACTAGGAAAGGCATGGAAATGGTTGGCAGGAAGTCCTGACCACCATGACCTTATCGTTATTCAAAGTTATATAAACAAGTTGTTAGACAATAATAACGAACAAGTTGTTATTAATAAAAATTTAATTGAAAGAATGAATAACATAACAAAAAGTAATAATAGAATTATATCATTTTTTAAGAGCAGTGATACTGCACAATTAGTTATAGGAATGAATTTGAAATTTAAGTTACAAATGTTAAGAAATGAAATAACAAACATTGAAAATGGAATTAATTGGGCAAAGGCCAACATTATAAACTCATTTTTGTTATCAAATAAGGAAATCTTTGAATTGGAAAAAGTTATTGAAAATGATAAAATACCCATTATAAATATAGAAGAATCACTTCAATTTGCCGAAGTAAAGGTTGCATCAAATACAACCAATATAATGTTTCTTATTAATTTGCCTATTACAAATAAAGAAAATTGTAAGGTAATAAAATTAAAACCAATAAAAAGAAATAAAATCATTATGAAAATACCATATGAAAATATCATAAGATGTAATAATGAAATTTACGGAATAACACAAAATTGTAAGACTTTTAATAATTTATCTATTTGCAACAAGAATAGTATTGTTACATTAAATAAAGATAGCTGCACCGTACAACTTTTACAAGGAAAAACGACTTCATGTTCGATAACGAATAACCAGCATATTCCAATGATAGAGGAACTTAGCCCCGGTACTCTTCTTTTAAATAATTTTAATGGATCAATTAAAATTGACAACGAAAGCATTAATCTGACCGGAACATTCATCATACAATATGAAAATCTCACAGTAATTGTAAACAATGAAGAATACATCTCCTCCAATAAAGTGATGCTCGAACCAATGCCAGCCGTTGTTCAAACAAAAGAAATCTACTCATCAACTCAAGAAATACTGTCCCTCGAACTCATGAAGGAGTTAAATATGAACAACACAGAAAAAATAGAATTGATAAACGAAGATATAGAGTGGAAGTTTTATACAAATTCATCGCTCATAACAGTGGTTATCATAATTCTGGGATGCCTCCTTATAAAGCGAAAATTATGCAATATATCAAAAACAGTAAATTTAAAATCTACAGAAAATGATCATAAGGAAAGATTTCAAGAAATACTAACGGAGAATTCCAAAGGTGAACGAGGACGTCCACATTTAAAGGGGGAAGAGTTAACGAAACAGATGTTAACGATTCCTACCGAGCTGGCACCACACATTTCGGTGTCGCAATAAACAAAAATATTATATTTCTTCAGAATTTACAGCAGCAAAATGCTGACCAAGCGTCTGCTACACATCCGTAGTACGATTTGCTTTGAGTATCATATCACTTTGATATGGTACGAATAAAAAAAACAAAGAAAATAAAACAAAAAGAAAATTATTAAAAGTCACTCAATATATTCTTCAGAAAGAACAGATTCAATCTAACTTCAGTAGAGTTAAGTTTTGTTTTAAATTTAGCTTGTAAAATTAGTTTAAAAATAAAAAAATAAATAAAAATAAATAGTAATTAATATAAAGTTAACTAGCGCTTTGATGACTTGCAGCATACAGGTCTTTAAAATTCTCTGAACGATGTGCTGCAAATGTTGCAAACTTCTTTATTTCTGAGAAACTTCGTCGATTTTGTTGTTATTTAATAACAAAAAAGACTTATCGCTGTCGGATTGAAACCCGCTGCACTATTTCGCGTGTTTTTTGTTCGAATCAGAATTTTGAAACGCTTAACACAAATATATCTCACTAAAAAATTTCTTAAAGCGCTTCAAAAATGTTGAAGTTTCTGAACTGGCCCAATAATCAAAACAACGTTATGTCAAAAATATAACGAAACACAATAAAATCGAATTGATGATAAATGACAATGTGAGTCTATTAAAGGCCAATATCTAGAAAATTTTGAGTGAAGTGTTATAAATACTCCACCTTTGTTATTACACCATGGACACTACTTTCTAATAAATATTGATACTTATACCATATATATCTCTGCATTTTAACAAATCTTGCGCATTTATAGAGGCAAGAGATAGCCACGAGTATATCTTGCTCTAATGCCGATAATTTCTTAGCAATACTAACATCTGTGTTGAACGGATCCCTGATCCAGTCGTTGCCAGAATCAGGACAGGGAAATTACTTCCGGAAGCTGCTTTTTAGAGGCATTAAATGTTCGATAAAAAGCAGGCGCGTTTTATTATCGAGCACTTTATTAGAAAATTCCTTAAAATCGCTGAGTGTTGAAAAAGACTCATACTTACATACACTTTTGAATGTGCTTTGACCATAATTCGTATTATTATAATCGCTTCTATTTTAAATAGCTAAACACCGTTGGGACTTGCGATTTAGCTTCTGTGTCACCAAAAATAGAATTTGTTATATTTCTCTGCGATAAATTTTCTAGTGTCAATTTTTTACGCACTATTAATGTATAGAAAAAATATGGACGATATCGCACGTCCCAACTGTGTTTAGGTCTTAACTTCAACTTTAAAATTATTTGAAGCTGCATCTTGTAGGCTTAAATTAAAATTTACAAAAATTGATGATGTTGTCAAACAGTGGGAGAAGTGGAAACAGTTAGGTGCTGAGCATCCCGGGTTTAACAAAAGTAAATGCACACTTTAATAAATGAGTTATTTAAACAAAGCTAAAATTTTGATGATGTAAAATTATTGATGTCAAAATTGTCTCGCGGACCCCTGGAATGGCTTCGCGGACTCCCAGGGGTCCGCTGACCATAGTTTAAGAATCGCTGCCTTAGAGTATCTACATAAAAGAAAGAGCAGTTACTAAAATAACATAAAATGAGCTTTTATGTTTTTATGAACTTACTAAGTTTTATTTCATTGATAACACAGGTCGACAAATTCTTAAAACAGAGACCAGACTTATCATACACGAAGGAATTTAATGCGCTGAATCCGAACCCGAGCTCAGAATTGCTCCTATACGTCAAGTTTTCGGGAAAACATGAAAAACACGGGTTTTGGCTATATTTGAGGTTATTTTACATCGGGAATTATTTTTTTTTTCAAAACTCGTAGCAGCATCTGAAAGTACTACTCTTACCCTTCAAAACCTACTTTAAATTAAGTGGATATCTCTTTAACACACCGAGATATCATAAATTAAAATTTTGTATTCATCCTGCCATACTGGATTAATATATGAGCCGCTGAAAGCAAAAGTGGTATAACTCATAGTTTTCGAAAAATGAGTTATACCCGTCAGTAATTATCATTAGACAAAATTTTAAAAATTTAGTTGGCGTTATGGCCGCTAGAGAGCATCGTTAAATTTTGGCTCGAAACAAGTACTTCTTACTTCAAGCGGAACACTGGTACAACTCTGCGCGAGCCATTGTGTTTGTTTCATTTGCTAGGACAGAGTTAAATTTAGTTAAATTTAAAAGTTTTGTTTTAGTATTTTTTGGATGAAAAAAAATTTTGTTTTTTTAATTAAAAATCTATATATATACTATATAAAGCTCAATGTACCATGTGTCTGTTTATGTTGCTAATGGGCTCCTAAACCGTCCAACCGATCACCGAAAGATTTGGCACATACGTTTCTTATGGTTCGGGGAAGGTTCGTAGTATAGTTTGGTTTGGATAAAATGGACGGATATGGTCTCGCCATATAAAAGAAAATTAAAATTCATTATATCTTCTCAACTATTTGATGTAGATGAATGAAACTTGGTACATATATAATAAGTAAAGACATAAGTAAGATTTAATAAAAAAGTGGGCGGCGCAACGCCTCCATATGAAAAAAATCAACTTTGTTACATCTCAGCGACTATTTGACGCAGATTAATAAGATTTCGTACATATGTTTATTATAGTTTGTAAATGTTCTTAGCATAGTTTGGTTTGGAAAAGTGGGCAATGTCACGCCCTCCCATATAAGAGAACAATTAAGTTCATCACATCTCATAAACTATGTAACGCAGATAAATGAAACTTGGAGATTATATATAAAAAAGGAAGGCAAAAGTAATAATAATGATAATCGAGTCTGTTGGACCAAAAAAAGTCTAAGCATGTCTTGTTTTAAAGGTTTTTGAGAGCTCTTTCGAATGAGATCTTGTATATTAAAAAAAGTAAATTTTATTTAAAGCACGATGACTTTTTTCTTTAAAAAACCGTTAAATTTCGCCTTTTTAAAGCAGTTTTTCGGTATTTAAGAGGGTTAAAATTTTTTTTTGTCAATATTAGAACGTAGGATTTAAATTTCGTTAAAAACAAACAAAATTAATGTTTTTAAGTTACTCTAGAAAAACTTTTTCAAATGGTTTGACAACATTTTATAATTAATCCTAACAATAATAATAATAAAAATATATTTTTGCTTTGAGACACCTTAAAAAATGCATTTAAAAATCTGAAAAAATTCATGTGATGTTCTTCCATGATGTAGAACGTGATTCCAAAGTATCATCAAAAAATTCGAAAACAAATTTTTTTCTGAACAACCCTAATGTACATAGACTTTTCTACAAAAATCTTAAAATATCAGTTCAGTAAAAAATATAAATCACATGTTTGCAAATTTGTTGTTCAGTTCATTTGGTTAATTTGCTTTTGATTTTAATAAACATTAAAATTTCTTAATCAAATAACAAAAAGAGGGATTAAAAAAAAAGTTGGTTGAGAAGATTAAGTAGATGAGGAGCAACGTGAAGAAACTGATTCAGATTAAATCATACTCGTATATGGTGAAAAAGCCTTTGAAACTTTTGTTTGAATCAAGTTTTTGGTTCCTACCTCTAACAGTTTTTCTTCTAGTTTGTCGAAATCGAAATCTACATTTTGGTATTCAATGTAATTTTGAATAGTGTGGGTTGTGCATTTATGTATACAAAGATCGACTAAAAATGCAATTTCAGGGTCGAAAAAATGATCCACTTATGCGTATTTTTCATTTATGCGTGTTGCAATTATCTGTGCATTTTTTCATGAAAAAGTGTTTTTACACTGAGGCTTATGGCCTCACGACACGATGCACTTAAGCGTTTTTTGCAATTATCCGTGTTGTACTTATCCGTACTTGACTGTAATATTCTGTTTTTATTCTGTACAAATATTCTGGGCAGTGTATAATAACACCATAATTTACACCGTAGTTTTTAAACTGATGCACCGTAATTTACTTCAAAACACGGTAATTCAACCCTAGAAACATGGTAATCTAAAATTTTCAGTTGGAGACACTGACACCACGTGTCTTATATATAAAGAGGCATAGGGTGGCCCTCATAATTGTTTTCTAAAAGCTTCTCATGGTCAGTGGAAGGTTTTTGCAAATTTTGGTTTAGAAAAATGGAAGATGGCACGCCCTCCAAAATCGAATTCATCATATCGCATCAACTACTGGACGAAGATGAATGAGATTTGATATAAAAGGTAGATTAGCTAAAAGTTACCACGATATTCAGTGACTGTAAGGCGGTGCGAAAATCGCCCGGTCAGCTAGTAGTTGTGGATAAAACAATAGCGTCACTAATAACTTATAAATATGTATATATTAAATTTTTTGGCAACCCTTGTACGTTATTAAACGAAAATTTTTGGGTACATACATTATTTATGGGTATTACTAGATCCGAAAATAGTTAGGTGGCAACTATGAAAACAAGCGGTAAATTATTTATCTGCTCAATAATGCGAAAAACAGTAGTACGTGGGCAAAATGATAGGGTCAGTGTCTTTAATATAATTCAATTATTAATTGGTACATGGTGTGGAGCTGCTTTCCGTTTGCTGAGTTGGAAATGCCGCTGAAGTGGCAATATCAACAAGACAACGACCCAAAACACACTTCAGGTCTGGCAATAAAATGGTTTACGGATAATGACGTAAAAGTTATGGTGTGGCCTGCGAAATCACCGGACCTTAATCCAATAGAAAACTTATGGAAAATTTTTATGGAACGCATAGGACCAATAAAGCTGAATTATGGGAGCTAGTGATGAAAGATTGGTATTCTATTCCGCAAAAGACGTGTCAGGATCTAGTGGATTCTATGCTAAAATGGTGCAGGGCCGCAATAGGTAATAATGGATATTCAACAAAATATTAATTTAAGAATGTGTTTGGAACTTTGTGTTTTCAGTATTACTTTTTTTTTTTTTGCTTTGACCCTATCCTTATGTTCAATTAAATTTTCACTTGTGTAAATATTATATGCTTTAAAACAATTGAATAGAATTTTTGAAGTTTTTCTTTAAGATTTTCTTAAGGTATTGTTAAAGGAACAAAACAAAGTTAAAATTTTTATTTAAACACTAACAATTTTTTTAAGATTCATGAACAAAATCCATACGAGTGACCCTATTGTTTTGTCCACAACTGTATATGATCTGCAGTCTTTGAAAATTCTTATAATTTTTACTATAGCCTGTGAATGCTCAAAAATTTGACTTTTTTGCCTTTTCGACATTGTTTCGATTCGGAACATAACAAATTTATTTAATTTTATTTGTTCACCTCAAACTTGAATGTTTAAAAATGGACTATGTTGTTTTCTGACAAGTCCAAGTACAACCTGAAAAATTCGGATAGAATAGGCGTGTACGCATTTCAAAAGGAGATAGAATGAATCCTTAGTATTGCAAAGCCACAGTAAAGAACGGAGGTGGACGTGTATTGGTCTGGGGTTGCTGCTCTGGTAATGGGATTGGACCAATTCATAGGATTGATGGAACTATGGATCGGTTCATGCACGTTGAGATACTAAAAGATTAGATGCTGTCATATGCCGATAAAGAGATACCACTTAAATGGACGTTCCAACTATCCAAAATGCACTTCTAAAGTTTTTAAGACCTGGCTTCAGAGCAATGGGATTGAAGTTCTTAGTAGGCCTGCTCTGATCTGAATCCTATTGAGAACTTGTAAGAGATCGTTAACATGAAAATCAACAGAGAAAATTGAAAAACCACGGCAGATTTGTTTTAATCATTGAAAATAGACTGGGAAGGGATATCGCAGTACATATATCATTAAAAATTTAGTATTTTCTAAACTTAAGAGATGTGCGTGTGTCGTCCAGAATAAAGGGTTTGCATCTAATTGTAATACAAATTTTCAAAATTATTATTTGCCATAATAACTTTATGAGACACTGAATTTTTTCAGTTCTTTTTTGTCAATAAATAAAAAAAAAGTCCAAAACCAGATACCAGACCTATCATATCCGAAGGACTTTGATGCGCTGAATCCGAATCCGAGATCAGAATTTCTCCAAACACGGTTTTTTGCTATATTTGAGGTTATTTTACATCGCGAATAAATTATTTTTTTTGTCGATATCTCTTTTAATCACCGAAATATCTTCAATTTAAATTTTTTATGCATCCTGCCATACTATTTTTAATATAAATCTGTATGTAGGCCTATGTAATAAATTTCAAGTGACGATATTTCGGAGACAAAAAAATTATCGATTTAATCTAACAACGGTTTTGAAGGGTAAGTGTAATACTTTCCGATGCCGTAACCAGTTTTGGAAAGAAAAATTAATTCGCGATGTAAAATAAGCTCAAATATAGCCAAAAACCGTGTTTTTTGTACTTTTAGCGCATCAAAGTCCTTCGGGTATGACAGGTCTGGTCTCTGGTTTAAAAATTTGTCGGCCTGTTTAATTAAGGTATAAATAAATAATATAAATCCACAACATGGTTCAAAAACTTTCTTTTCTCAAAATATTTATGATTGGAAAAAAATTTACTAAGGGTGGTACAGCTCCGTGCAACTAATTAGGGACAGTAGTTTTTGATTTATATAAAGACATAAGCAATTTGGAATACGCAACAAAATCCGTAGTATCAATATTTTTTTAAAAGTGCATCTTTGGTACTTTAAAAATACAACATTGCCACTAATTTTTTTTACCGTTATTCTTATGTAGTGAAGACATTCGTTATTTCGTGAAGGAGTAGATCGTGCAACTAATTAGGGACAGTCGCAAAATTTAACTTTTGTTAATTCAATAAATTAAAAAGAGGTTTGTTATATATTGTTAATGGTTACTTGTGATTATAGAAGTTGTATTTGGTAGTTTACAATGAGTAGAAAAAAACCTTGTGACGTCAGCACACGAAAAATCATAACACAGGTGCATCAAGACGGAAGCGCGTTTCGACAAATCGCAGCTGCCTTAAAAGTTTCCAAAATTATTGTAGGCAATGCGCTACAATATTTAAAAAATAATTCAACTGTAGGAAAGGTACTACGCAAACAAAGAAGCCGCATAACAACTGCTCGAGAAGATGCTCTTATTGTCCGGGAGTCTAAAAAAAATCCGCATAAATCCGCAACCGAAGTTTGGATGGCTATTTATGGCGAAAATAAAGCAGCACTATTCGTAGATACAATTAAAAGACGTTTGTATGAAGTTGGACTTTTTGGACGGATTTCTCAGAAGAAGCCCTTATTATTTGAACGCAACCGCAAGAAGAGACTTGAGTTTTCCAAAAAGTATCGTCATTGGAATGGAAATGCGTTGTTTTTTGACGAAACTAAAATAAATAGAGTGTCACCCAATTGGAAAAAATATGTCCGCCGCCCTACGTCAAAAGAGTTTGACCCAAAGTACACCCGATCTACACTACAGAATGGGCGAGGAAGCATTATACTTTGGGGTGCTATGTCATGGTGTGGTGTTGGCTTACTTTGAAAAATTGATGGGTATTATGGACAAATTTCAATAAATTGGAATCCTAAAAAATGTAATGTTGCCATAATCGGATGAAAATATGCCCGTAACTTGGATATTTCAGCAAGACAATGATCCGAAGCACACTGCTCCGCCCTTTAACCAATGGTTTACTGGTATACAACTTACTGTATTGGACTGCCCATCTTACAGTACTGATCACAATCCAATTGAGAACTTATGGCAAGTGGTAAAAAGCACAGTAAGCTTGCTAAAGATAAGTAAATTTGAAAAGCTGTACGTCGAAACTAAGAAATTCTGGGAAGCAGTTCCATACAGCGTTTTTGAGAATTTATTGGAGTCAATGTCTCGCAGATGTCAAGCAGTAACTGATAACAATGGCTTTGCTACAAAATATTGATAAAACTTAAAAAAAAATAACAGAAAACATTAAATAGGTATAAAAACATTGTGTGTCCCTAATTATATGCACGACTCCTTTGGTTATGTATGTAAGTTTTTTATATAATTTTAAAAATTTGGGTAAATAATAGAAATATAATGGTTTTTTAAGAAAGGTAATGAGTTATTCAAGCTAATTCTAAACAAATTTCAGTGTTTTTTTTATAAATAAAATACCAATATTACCAAAAGTTTCAATGCTTATTTAGTGTCCCTAATTAGTTGCACGGAGCTGTACATATGAGAACAAAATTATGCGGTCAGATTGTATTTCATCTCACATTTGATTTGCAAATGCGTGTGTGTTTTATTTTTATAATATTAAATTTACAACATATGTATATCAAATTAATCAATAATATAGGATACAAGACCAAATACTTCAGAACGTGATCGTACTATTAATATTCTATTCACCCAGCTTCTATTTATCTAGCTTTAGCTGCTTCCATCACTGAATTCAAGATCCCACGCTGACTGGGTAAGTTCTCAGAAATTTTTCTAGAAACACTTAGTATTAAACTTTCTGGCAACACTATTGATCAGAAACGCTCAAATATTTAATTTTAAACTTTAAGATACTCTTAAGAAATGTGCTGAAGATATCTCTCTCTGTAAAAGAGAGGGTCGAACAGAATATAAGAGTCTCAAAATCTCTAATGAATAAATCAGAGCGAGTGAAGTGATATGAAGTGTTGATCTCAAAGAAGTATGAGAAACAAAAACAAAACCGAATAATTTTTCCAACCGAAAATCCGGTTAAGAAACAAATTGAATAGAAGAACACAAATAACTAAAACAGAAACGAAATAAAAAGCCGTATGAGAAAAGAAAATAGAAATTGAGATAAAACTAAGAAAACAACAAACCAAAATAAAAATCTCAAATCGAGAAAAAGAACCAGTGATGCCAGGTTCTGATAAATTTCCACTTTTGCTGGAAATTTAAATTTGTTCTACTCCGTCTCACCAAATAAACTTTTTGAGTAGGATCAAACAATGGTCGGTTTCCCGGTATGTGCCATGTATTTATAATGGACTGTTTTTTCCCAATATTGGGAAAGTGTATTTTTAATTCGGATCTTCAGACAAAATATCCGCAAATGAAGAAAGGAAGAACAGAAAGTGATATACGATATAATTTGTGCGACTCCTCTTGTGTAGTACTTACAAACAAAGATTAACTCGTAACTTCTAAGTATTATTATGTTACAGAAAGTAATTAACTCACATGTTTTCATTGCATTTATGGCCATTTAATATAATAATAATTGGAGGTAAACATTAAAATAAAATTGAGAAATACACATATTTTGCTTACAGGTTTATTTTGTTTAAAGCCGAAAAGTTTTTTGACTCATTCTTGCAATACGAATAAACAAAGAAGAAGTAGTAACGAAGAAGTGTGCGCATCTCTTAAAAAGAAAATGATGGCAACCAAGAATGGCAACAACAAGAAAATAAAAAGAAGAAATAAATGCGAATAGGTAAATAAAAATTCAAAAATATTCACAACCGACAGTGCTGCCACTTTTCCACTATCAAAAGGGATTCATTGAATTTTTCAAAAATTCTTGGAGAGATCAACGGCTAGGTGATTATGATTTTCTGCAATAAATTAACATAGTCCTTATTAGAAAAAAACTGTACAATCAAAAACAACTGTTATGTAAACATTGTGATTTTTATTCAAAATTTAAAAAAAAATTATTTAAAAGTAGATATCATTTTTAGAAACATAGTATGTTAAACATACCTAAAAAAATATAAATTTTGGGTCTGCTTAGGTTCTTATATTAAATACAATATTATTGAATTTTGCTTATTTGCTTTTGTTCTTCCAATGAATTTGCGCTCACACAAATATATAAACCAAGCAATGTAATTTTCCTACCTATGGCAAGGCTTGGGTTGTTGATCAGTACATTGCTTGAAAAAATTGGAAATCTTTCCATGCATATATCTCAGCTTTTGGTTACCCGATCTCGAAGTGCTTTCTGCTCGATGAGAACTTTAATTTGTTATATAATTTATTGCTATAGCTATTCTAGATCCCGACTAAAACAATAATGTCAGGTTTTACGTTCCATTATACACACTTAATTTTCAAATAACCCCTCGCTGAAGAAGTTTCACTTAAAAAAAAAACCCCCTACGATAAAAATATGCGTAGCGGAGGTGAATGCATTTGTTTGTTGTTTTGATTATTTTTCTTAAGAAAATTGCGTTTTTGTTGTAAAGAGTTACAAGCGACTCATTTTTTGTATTCTGCCCATCGCTGCTCTAGAATACAGAACCCAATATATTCACTTAGAGTTCTGTGTCACTGGTGGAAGCTTCTTAGTAACCCTTAGCGATGCTAGTAGCTATAGTATAATGTGGAAAAACCCAATTATACTTCGATGAAGATTTCATAATGGCTAGTCAAAATATAGTCACACTAATCTGTAATCAGTTATCAATTATTGTTTCAATTCGTGCGGATTGCAAAAATTGTTGTGGACTTTAATTCTTCTTAAGAGCTCACAGTAATGTCTGCTTAGTAACAAGAGGTTAGTTTCTGAGTGGCTTAAGATCCTCTATTTGTGAAGTAAAACTCCGTGGAAAGACTCAGCTATTTGTGATCTTCATTAAGAGCTCTTAATGATGGACTAGTTTCGTAGAAAACGAGGATAATGTCCATTATAGATAAATATACATATAGTCGGCTTACAAACAAAATTGACTAAATGCATAAAAATAATTAGTGGGTAACGCTTACTATTATTTTAATTACGTTTGAATCCTCTTAACTTTGTGATATATTATTTACGGTTATTAAAAAAAATTTGTACAGTACCTACCTGATAAGGTGTGTTATAAGAGTACATTCTCATAGTCCGGGAGGCAGCGTCGATGTATTTTCAACTGCTCTAAAATGTTGATCTTAACATAATTTTCTACTTGCGACTTTCTCTTTCCGAGTTATCGAGCGAATCTTTTTTCGTCGACCTCTCACAGCCAGACCCACCACGATTCTAGCGACTGACGCTTATTTCCATTATAATCCATCCTTAAACTATCAATTGCAAAAAAAATTCAGCGGGAGGAAATGATCTTGAAAAATTAAAGGCTGCCTCCCGGACTATAACTTTAGCAACTAAAATTTGTATATTTAACATCAAAAACACAAAATTTGATTTCTTGTTGATGGCCAATTTTGCTTGTAAGCCGACGATATGAGACTTATAAGCAGTATGAAAATAATAGCTCCGGAAATAGAGTTGAGGAAATGCTTTTCTATGACTGATATAGACTACCGGGCTGATCATCTAATTAGTTACAGCCGAAATTTGTAAATTGAAAAAAAAAAGTTTAGTTATGTACACACATCAGTGTTGTAAAAATGTAGTAAATTTAATTATTTTTAAAATTGTTAATATTTGCCCAAAAAATGTGCTTTTTAAGTGAAATGTGGTATTTCTTTAATTACCTTTCCGGTATCACTGATGTACTGACTCGCTGCTCACCATTATGCCACACAATTCTGGTACGGAATTTTGTTTCAGTGGCAGCACTGCGTGCAACACAACGCTGAAGACGACGTTTCACTACTTAAGTACGAACACGAAGCAGAGCAAGTTTTTGACGCGAGATCAGTTGATTTTGTGCATTCACTGAGTTGGTGTATTCGCGGCATATCGAAATTTTTAATAAGTCAAATAATAAGAAGAAAAACAAGCAAATGTGAATTTATGGTACGTGCAATGCAAAAAATACTACAAGATTTATTATAACATCGATGGTTTTGCCCAAAATATAGGAAATTTTTCGTAAATTTAAAAACCAGCAAACACGCGTGCGACAAACACAGAGATGCGCGTGTGACAAACGGAAATCGAATTAATTTATTTTTAGTTAAAACGTAAAGTGAAAAATAAAAACAAAAAGACTTTTGTAACGAAAATAAAGTAATACTGAAAATTGGCACAAAAAGTGCTGTGTTAAATGAACATTTATTTCAGAATTGATAAAAAATATTCGAAAAGCGAAATATCTCATTGAAAATATATAGTTTATTACATCTCTTAAATATTAGTAACAGAAATTTGCATCGGAATTTATACAGAACTAATTATTACAAGGAATATTAAAAAATACCTATTGATGAAATTGTTAATCATATCGTAAAAATCGCAAATAGGTAGTTCAAGGAATATCCAAATAAGTCTTATGAGAATCTCTAAAAGTGCGCAAGTGTAACGACGGATCTGTTCATCACCCCTATAAAATTATTTTATTACCCCATATTAAAAAAGTGAATATAAATTTTGATTTTACAGTAGTGAAAAAGTCTTCCTTTCAAGTTTTCATTTGTGTTAATCAACCCTTAAATATCGTTTAGTGAATATTAATTACGCACATTACAAAAAATCTACCAAGCAGCTAATACTCATCGTTAACTTCCCTTCACTTTAAGGTACGTACTAAGTATCTTCTATATGAACTGTATACGTTTGGTTTTTTTAAATCAATAACTTATGTAAATACGCAATTATTGAAGGCTTTTAATGTAATATAATACATCTTTTTGCAACGATTTGGAGAGCACTGAAAATTCATTTTGCCAACCCAAAACTGGTCTAGTCCTGGTTTTGCCTGATATGGTCTTTTCAGTTGCTTTCCTCAATTGATAAAGTGGTTTTATAGAATTGTTGCCAGCTTTTGATATTTTTTATGTTAAAGCAACAAACAAGCGATATGGAGAAAAAAAAAAAAAAATTTTTGTTTATCCTTTAGCGACACCATTAGGTCGTGAACGACTCTAACGGCAATTTTAAAGCTATTTTTCGAACTAATATTTCAATTCAAAAATTCGTCTATTAGCTTAACTATCTCTCCACACTTATTTAAAAGTCATGCGCTCTTCAATGCGCAACTGACAGTCGTTGAAAGTTCCTTGGGGTCGTCAGATACTCCACTTGTGCCGCAACGCCGATTTATATATTTTTAAAATTTTTTTTCAAAAATCCTGTTTTTTTAATTTAAGAAATGGAAAAAGCTATGCATACTTATTGTGAATTATGTAAATATTATTTTGTGAGTTCATTGCCAACACCAATTCTCCTAACGTGGTCATATGATCACAGCTATTTGATTCAAATGTAAATAAAATGCAAACTAAGCTACCGGTATATAGGTATATGAGGATCATCGTATTTTACTGTGCCTTGAATGCAGTAAAAATTAAGTTTTTAAATTGTTTTAATTCTGTAATTCTATTATAATAAATATTCACTATTAAAAAAGTGTTTTTTTCTAAAAATTGAGATTTTTCAAGTATACCCACATTTAGCCTGAAGTAACACAAACATTTTTTTGATATATAGTCATTAACTTTCATAAAGTAGAGTCATTTTAACAATCGCTCATAACTATGAAGCTTAAAATCTAAAATTCATTTCTTCATAACTATGGGTGACTTCCAAAACGTCAAATAAAAGGTTTCGATGCGGCAACACTACAGCTGCGATATACATCAGCTGCTCAAACCTATTACTTTTTATAAATTTTACTTTGCAAAGACTGTCGTTTTGGAATAACCATTTTTTCTCTCTCCAATTTTCATCTCTGAAAACATAATTAATTTCGTATTTAAATATTAATAACATAAATAAATCCGTAAAGATATTTAACAAACAATTTCTAACCTCTCTGGAGACGCCATCGCGCTAAAATAAAACTATGCATCGATAAAAAGACGGATGCGCTGTTTGCTTAGCTGTTGCGCATCGATTATACTAGGGATGCGTTTTGAAACTATTTAGATTATCAATTTTTTATTGATGCAATTTTGGAACTTATGACTTTGCATCTAAACTGCATCGGATGCATTATGGAAGTAACCCTATTTTTCAACGTGGTGTCGTGAAAGACCCCAATGTGCCAGATTGTTATTAAATTGAAGTGGTGCCGCTACGATTTAACAATACAAGCTTCATTGGTATTATTTTATTTTCTATATTTATTATTTATATAAAAAATAAGAGAAAAATAAAAATATTCTTAGTAAACGTTAATGGACATGAGAGTATTATGTATTTTACAGAGGTTTATGTTCAGTAGCTTTAGTGCAAAAAACAACAAAAAATTACAATCGCAAAATGCATAAAAGGAACAAAAAATGGGCAACGAGCTGTGTTAGGAGCCACACAAAATGTAATATGTATAATGTAATGAAAATGAAATGTAAAATTTATGGGATCAATAAAAATACTCTTGGCAATGAGCTGCTTATACTAGTTTCTATGACGCTACGTCACTTCATCAGTAAGCTTTGTTAGCCGATGTTTAATAGTCTGCAAGCACACTATTTTATTTTCTACATTGACCATTTAAGAATCATAGCAAAAACATAAACATAGTGCACACACACATTCTTTCCTCGTTCACATGCAATTGCTTTTGTAGCGTTTTTGATATTACACATTTCTTGACGAGCGCTTTGAGAGTATTACTTACAGATATCACAGATATAAATGTCTAAAACAAACTCCGGTCCAAATATTTCTATAGGGATTTACAAAATTGGCAGTGTTTTTCTTATTTCACATATCTCTAAAAGAAATAATATTTCGAAAATTTTGAGTTAATCAAAGTTATAAAATATTTATTCGATAAATCAATATGTTTTATTCTTTATATCATTGTTGATTGGCGTCCACGGTTGCCGGATTTGACTGCTCCGGACGTTTTCTTTAGTGATATGTGAAGGTTTATGCAATTCTGTAAGCAACTTAATTTCAACTTTAACTATTTATTTTAATTTTCAATTATGTTAACGCTTAATACACTAAATTATAATTAATCGGTAATTATTTACCAAAATTAAGTTACATAATTCTCTAGCAAGAATTCAAAAACAAAAAACTAATCAAAAACTCCTTGTCACACACTTATTTTGTTCTATCCAATAATTTTAGTAATAAACAAATGTAATCTTTGTATGCATATGTATCTAAGACAATAAAATTTATTTATTTTAAACACAACAGAAACATAAACAAAAAATAAAGCAATGTCTTGATGAGGGGACCGTCAGTCGGAAGAAGAGTTGGTGATCTTGGGCAACGCTATAAAATGTTTTTGGTGGTGGAGGTGAAAATCGAATATTTTTCAAATTGAAAAGTGGGATGAAGAATAAATTTTTGCATGTTAATATATGTTGGAAGATGCAGGAATTTCTTGCGTTGTACGCAACATCACCAATGTTAAGAAATTGTTCACTCCCATCCTCTTCGCCACCACCTCCACGCCCACAACATTTTAATCATCGAAATGGAGTCATCTAACCTCCCTCTACCCAGCTCTGACCGACGGTTCCATCATTTTGACATTTACCAAAAATAAATAGACTTTTTGTTTGAAAATCACCATAAGTAATTCTAAAACTTCATTAAAAACTAATGAACTTTCATTAAATTTTTCACCCTCCTTATAACAATCCTTGCAGCATTCTTAAATGGCTACAATAGATATCTTTCGGTCTTCCATACCAAAAACAAAACTCCAAGGGTAACCCACAGTTTGAATGTGCTTTGAAAAGGCTTAACAGCTTAGACCAACGGAAGATGAGGAAATCATCAAACTAAAAACGCTGTACAATTTGTCCTGCTTACCAAAAGTTTTAGAGTAATTCTTCTCTTATCCAAGAGCACTTTTATGAAACCGAAGTATTTGAACTAAAATTAGGTCACATAATTGAATGGCCATGTTAAATTATGTCACTTAATGGCCATGTTAAATTATTGTCAGCATAATTCTGTTTTCAACTATACCACCACCAATAAGTGTGAGCCATAAGTGAGATAAATTATGTCACAATGGCAACGCTACATTCATATTAAACAGTTCGTTATCTTCCAAGTTTCCTTAATCGAGCGAACCTAAAACTTTTTTAATATTTTGAAATAACGGACAGTCTTTGCATATTAGACTGTTTAGGTTCCCCGATCTTTCCCAATAATAGGAGAACTGGCAGCCACTTTGAGTAACATACTCGCACAAGGCTAAAATTTTGTGTATACTTGGTTTAGTACTAGTAAAATAAGAAAATACACATCTGGCAGTATTGGCGCGGTCGCGAAGGCACTCCGTAAACGTTTCAAAATGCAAAATATTTTTGAAAAAATCATTATAATTAGGGCCGCCTGAATGGATGTCATCTGAAAGATAATTTAATAAGCTATAATACTTGTTCACAAAATTTTGAAATATTCTTCACGCTTTTTAGATATAACAACTTTTCTGATTTTGTTACATCTCCAAAAGTAGAATATATAGCTCATTAAATTATCTATTATATCAGGGGTTCTTAAACTTATGTGGTCCGAGGACCCCTTATCGAGCAAAATTTTTTTTGCGGACCCCACCCCAACCCTAGACATTTGACGTCGTTCTTAAGCTTAATTTTGGGCTCAATAATGACAAAGACACTCAAGCTTACCAACCGTTTGGTTTTCACCCGGACAGTCTGGTTTTTGAGAGCTTGGTCCGGTTGTCAAACTCAACCAAGCATAAAATGTCCGGTTATCTGACGAGGTTAGGGAACGAATTAATTTTTTTTGGCTTTAATTTTTCCGGTTTTTAAAGGTATTTTCAACACTATGTCCGGTTTCCTAAGGTCTTAAAGTTGACAAGCCTACAGACACTACTTACTCGTTTATAAGGGCAAACATTTTTTATTAGGATTTTCATGTAATTAAACCACAAAATGAATAAAAATTGTGGAAATGTAAAGGAATTCAAAAAGTTAGAAGTCAAAGTATGTATGTAAATTAAACTCAGAGAAATATTTCTTGGTCAAAATAAAGCTAAGAAAATAAATAGTTTTTTTTTCAAATCTTTTTTAATAAAGAATATAATAATAAAAATTATTTTTTTGGTAACTTTATGTTATTTTATAAGCGAAATTTGTTATATTTTCTTCTGTGGAAGTTTTTACTTAATCAGATGGATGATGTTGTTTTCTTGAAACCAAATCCACAATGTCGGGCTCTATATTCTTAAGTTTTATCCTCAAGTTTGCTTCTACATTAAACTTGTTTCTATACTATGATTTTATGTATAATAGTATCAAAAAAGCCTTTTCACACAAATACGTTGTACAAAACGGAAACAAGTTTTGGAGGGCCTTATTTGCAACAGCAGGTTAATCGGATTTTAAGAGTAACCAAAAGTTAGTTAGCTCAATTTTATTGAACTTTAGTTTCAAAGACGTATCGCAGGAGATATCCACGCGCATATCTTGCTCCAATGTCGATAATTGCTTAGCATAACTAACATCTGTGATAAATGGATCCCTGATCCCATCGTTAACAGAAGCAGGACAAACAAAATACTTTTGGAAGCTGATTTTTAGAGCCATCAAAAAGCAAACGAGTTTCATTATTGAGTTCTCTATAAGGAAATTCTATAAAATCGCTGAGTGTTGGAAAAGACTCATACACACACTTTTGAATGCGTTTTGACCATAATTCAATTTTTTTTTTTTGTAGTCGCTTCAGCTTCATATAAATTTAAAGTTGAAGATAAAAACTTTAAATTTATATGAAGCTGCACCTTGTAGATTCAAACTGAGATTTACAAAAATTGATGATGTTGTAAAAGAGTGGCAAGAGTTAGGTACTGGGCATCCCGGGTTTGAACAAAAGTAAATGCACACTTTGTTTTTTTAAAAATAATTTTTAATAAATGAGTTATTTGAATAAAGCGAAAAGTTCGATGATGTAAAATTATTTGATGTCAAAATTGTGTCGCGGACCCCTGGAATAGCTTCGCGGACCCCCAGGGGTCCGCGGACCACAGTTTAAGAATCTCTGTATTATATGATATCTATATTTTGGAAATCCATTCAGGCATCCCACACTTATAATGATTTTTTCAAAAATATTTTGAATTTTGAAACGTTTAGGGTGTACCTTCGCGACAGCGCCAATACTGACATTTATTGAATTTCGTATTTTAGTTGTACTAAATCAACACAAAATTTTAGCCTTGGGCGAGTATGTTTCTTAAAGTGGCTGACAGCTCTTAGACTACAAGTTTCTTTAGCCGAAGAACTCGTCACATGACAATTGCTTGGATAGAATGAAACTTTTAACCTAAAGACTTTTTTAAAAAAAGTAAAATTTATTGAGAAAATGTCTTTTAGCGATTTTTTCCCATAAATAACATATTACACATTATAGAGCTCCTTCGCAATTTATTCTTGAAGCCAAAAATTATTCATACAATAGAGCGTGCTATGATTTCAATTTCTTTATATTACACAACATATTTACAATAGTTTCATTTATAGAATAGATTATAATCGATACTTTGAAATCATTTGCATCACTTGCTGAAAAAAATTTTATAGATGCATACCTACATACATACATATGTATGTATGCATGTATATTAATATATTTATGCTTTTAACAATATTCAAATAAATGAGTATCTAAAACGTGGTATGTATTAATTAATGCATTTCTAGCTGCAAGTAGATCGCTGAAGCAAATATCTGTTAATTGTTTTGTTTCGATCTTATTGAACATTTAATGAAATAAAATATCTCAGAAGCCTGTGTTGAATAGATTAAGGAGACCCTTTCACTCAGCAAAGCAAAGTTAGCAAAATCAAATTTAACTTATGCCATAATTTAGTGCTTATTAAGTGCTAATTTAGTGCTGTAAAAAAAAATTTAGTGCTGCACGAATTCTTGAAAAAATTAAGGTTTTTCCTAGCTGAATGAGAAGCTAGCAAAGCATATCCGAAAATTTTTAGCAAAATCAAATTTAAACTATGCCATAATTTATTGCTTATTAAGTGCTAATTTAGTGCTGAAAGAAAAAATTTAGTGCTGCACGAATTCTTGAAAAAATCAAGGTTTTTGCTAGCTAAATGAGAAGCTAGCAAAGCATATATGAAAATTTTTAGCAAAATCAAATTTTACCTATGCCATAATTTAGTGCTTATTAAGTGCTAATTTAGTGCTGTAAAAAAAAATTTAGTGCTGCACTAATTTTTGAGAAAATCCTATTTTTTTGATTTTGCTAGCTGCATGAGAAAGGTTAAGGTGAGGTACGTTAGAAATAGTTAGCAAAATCAAATTTAACCTATGCCATAATTTAGTGCTTAGTAAGTGCTAATTTAGTGCTGTAAGGAAAAATTTAGTGCTGCATGATTTTTAAAAAAAATCAAGGTGTTTGCTAGCTGAATGAGAAGCTAGCAAAGCATATGTGAAAATTTTTAGCAAAATCAAATTTTTCCTATGCCATAATTTAGTGCTTATTAAGTGCTAATTTAGTGCTGTAAAAAAAAATTTAGTGCTGCACTAATTTTTGAGAAAATCCTATTTTTTTTATTTTGCTAGCTGCATGAGAAAGGTTAAGGTAAGGTACGTTAGAAATAGTTAGCAAAATCAAATTTAACCTATGCCATAATTTAGTGCTTAGTAAGTGCTAATTTAGTGCTGCAAGGAAAAATTTAGTGCTGCATGATTTTTAAAAAAAATCAAGGTGTTTGCTAGCTTCTCATTCAGCTAGCAAAAACCCTGATTTTTTCAAGAATTCGTGCAGCACTAAATTTTTTCTTTCAGCACTAAATTAGCACTTAATAAGCACTAAATTATGGCATAGTTTAAATTTGATTTTGCTAAAAATTGTCATATATGCTTTGCTAGCTTCTCATTCAGCTAGCAAAAACCTTAATTTTTTTAAGAATTCGTACAGCACTAAATTTTTTTTTACAGCACTAAATTAGCACTTAATAAGCACTAAATTATGGCATAAGTTAAATTTGATTTTGCTTACTTTGCTTTAATTAATTTTTTAAATGCTTTTTTTTATGAAAGAAAAGAGATATTGAAATGAAACTTTGCACATATTTTATTTAGTCAAAATAGTATACAAAAATATTTTTTTCGGATTTTTCCGGCTTGTTTTTTGGCTGCAGCAGGTTTTTCTCAAAACAACGTTTTTTGAGTTGGCGGGCGTGATAAAAAAAAAACTAGTAGTCCCATCGTTCTGAAATTTTAGTATTTTATTTTATATATGTAAGTCTATAGAGTGAACTAGAATTACAACGATCGGTCATAAATTTTTTGATTTACAAGGGTTTTCTGGCGCCAAAAATAGTCGAATGTTGAAAAAACGCCGCAATTTTTTTTTTTGTGGTCCAAATTAAATTCACTCTATAGCGGCTTTGATGCTGATTAATACACATTTTGTTTTTTTTTTTGAGACCATCCAGAGAGCAGTAATCACGCCCGCCGTGGTCATAGTTTTCAAAAATTTGCTCCAGCCAAAAAACAGTCCGAAAAAACCGAAAAAAAATTTTTGTATACTATTTTGACTAGATAATATATGTGCAAAGTTTCATTACAATATCTCTTTTCTTTCATAAAAAATAAAGCATTTTAAAAAAAATTGTTTGTTACATTTCCAAGGTGTACTGTTCCCTTAAAATAAACTCTTTTTTGCTTAAAAATGCTTTAGTTTTATGGAAAAGAATAAAAAATCATATATAAATTTGTTTAAACATTAATTTTTTATTCACAAAAATGTTTCTCAAAATATCTTTGACATAACATCTTCTGTTTTTTTTATATGTTATTTTTCAATCCTAAGAATGGATCTGCTTTCATATCGAAACTAACACCAGAACTTTGGAAAATATGAGTTTTTTATGAAGGCGCGCACCAGTCTAATTGTCTGAATTGTATGATATTTTCCAAAGCTATGTCGGGAATTTCGATTTGAAAGCACATGCATTCTAAGGATTAATTGATGAATAACATAAAAAAAGATGTTATATTGAAGATATTTTGAGAAAATTTTTTTAAATAGAAAAATTAATTTTCAACAAATTTATATACAGTGTCGGACAAAACTAAAGCACATAACTTACTTTATCAGCTATAAACGGAATAAAAAGGTAAATTCACTTTCGAGTTAATTTTTTCTCTTAATTTAGCAAGAATATTCATTTATTGTTATGAAAAAAAGACTAAACATATGGAAAAAAATAATGGCTCGATTATAGCAAAATATTTAAAACTGACGGTACAAATCTATAGCACATTATATGTATACGTAAGAAAGAGACGTTTTATGTTAGTATTTTGTGGCGTATCCATTTTTTTTTTGATCACTGCCTGACATCTGCGTGGCATCGAATCAATTACATTGCTTAAAACTTCCGCGGAAATACTCTTCCATGCCAGCTCTGCTTGGATGAAGAAAGAATCCTTACTTTTGCAAATTTCGCGCTGAATTTTCCGATCTACAATTTCCCAAAGGTTCCCAATGGGATTGAGATCCGAAGATTGGGCGGGCCATTTCAAAACTTCGATCCTATTCGATACAAGCCATTTCATAACACATTTAGCCGTGTGCTTCGGGTCATTGTCCTGTTGGTAGATCTACTTTAATGGCATCTCTTCCTCGACATGAGGTAGCATAACATTATTAAGAATGTCATTGTATATGAAACGGTCCATTATGCCTTGAATTCGATGGAGAGGACCTATTCCATGACCTGAAAAACATCCCCAGACCATAACGATACCTCCGCCTATTTTCCCTGAACTTTTAGAATAGCGTGATAAAGCTATTTATTTCTAAAAAAAATTTGCAAGAATCTTTTAAATTTTTTTTTATAAAGTTTTGGTATTTCTAAACAAAAATTTTTAAATGATTTTTTATCCTATGTCTTATAGTTTTTGAGATATTTTGTTTCAGAAAATGCTCAAAAAGGTAAAAAAAACAAGTGTGAAGTTATTAGAAGAATGACCATTGGCCATTAAAGATTATTCAATGACATGTAATGTTTTCAAATAATAGTTCCACCATTCTAACAAATCACCATTTATTTGACTTTTGATACTGAAAATAGCTCCAGAGAAAGTAGATTACTTAGAGTCAGATACATGCGAATACGTGTAAATATTGAATATAAAAAGAATACACAAAATCATTAACTATTCAAATTATTAGCTACGAATGTTTTCTCGCCATAGCAGATGTGTGTAGTAACAAGTAGGTTAAGTTTAATGCAATGCAGTGGAAAACAAAAGTTGTGTTGGGTTTGCAATATACAATGAAACATATGGATAAATATTTGAACTACATAATCACAAAACAGTGAGCAGGAGCAAATGAAGTAAGAAATAAAAAATGCACTTACAGTCGCGGTCTATGAACAAAACAAAATCATCAGAAGAGCCACAGCCAAAGATGTAGTTAAAGATCAACACGTCAGCATACGAGACTGATTTTAGATAGCGATTTGATATATTTAAGCGCAAAACAAAAAATATGCAGAAGTCTTTTAAATATTAATTTTTATATTGAAATGAGTTTATTTTCTACAAAAATTTTTAGTTTGAAGAGTGGATCTATTGAAGGTATAGACAAATGTACGTAAATAAAAATCTCTGGCAAACAACAAAAAAACGAAATCAGCTCAAACTTTGGGAATTACTAACATTTATCTCGTGAAGCCAAGAATGGTCACCTTTTAACAATATTATTATAAATACAATTGAAATAATTCCTAATAAGTTTATTGCTCCTTATGATATATATCGGCTGAAGTTTTTACTTATGCAGTTTTTGAGCTCCCGTACACGGAAAAAATGAAACTCGAAATTATTGTAAATATTAATCAAAATTTAAGAAAAATTAGTAGGTAATTTAGTAATTTAGAAACGGTTCAAGTGTCTATTAAAAATTACTAAGCGTAATATAAAAATTGCATCAAGCAGGCATTAATTTTTCGAATGCAAATTTTTAATTTTTACAAAGTAGATTTTAAAATTTCTGCAATAATTTATTATATTTTAAAAGGACTGTACTATTTTTTAAAAAGTACATTATAAAGTTTTTATGATGAAATAATAATAACTGAAATTTATTTTTAAATTTTTTTGTGTGTTGAACAAAATTGGGACGGCCAGCGAGTTTCCGTTGCCGCTTTCCCGACCCCGTCCCGTTCTGTTCAACACATTACTTCAAAGCCAATTAGTAAGAGTTTGGCAAGCCTTATATATTTATTTTTTTGCATGAACTCAAACAGAGTACAAATTAAACACAAAAGAGAAAAAAAATTTAATATTATAAAAATTAATAATCTTGAAATAATTTTTCTATAACTACTTTTTAAAAATTATAAAGCGGGAATCATATATTACAATATGAAATCTATAAAAAATTCTAGTGTGGCAATTTATTAAAATTTAAAAAATTCTTTGTAAAATTTCAAAGTTTTTAGGTGATAATTAAAATGAAGAAAATAATTTTTAATATGCACTTATTAAAAAATGTAAAATAAAAATATTTACAAACTAGAATAGAATTTTTAATAAGGATTTTCTATTTATTACTATAAAAAAGTAATATTTGTTTTCAGATTTTAATTTTTATAATCTCCTATTAATTTTTAATAAAATTTGAGTTGGTGTTTTTTCCGTGTAGAAATACTGCAAATATACTTTATCTGCATCAACTTGTTTCCAAAAAAGAGCCTGTGCTTTGAAAAAAGAAAACTGAAAATGTTTTCCACATAATTTATGTCAAATAGAAAATACATTCTTATTCTTAGATTTCCATCCTTCACAGCATATCAGAAACTCATCAAAATCGCCTAGTTTTGGTCAGCAGAGTAATAGTTTGCTTTTTTTTGCGTTTTGAACATTTAGTTATGGCATTGATATTTCATTTACAGATATCAGTTTTGAAATCAAATAAATCTTTTTATTATGTAAGTACTCTCTAAGAAACTTCAGTTGAAAATTTCAATCCAAAAAGTTATCACCCCACCATATTGCACATCCAAGCTTAACCCCTTTAGGAGGTTCAGAGACCTCTTCTGTCACTTTCCAAATCCATTTTCGGCTTTTTCCCATTGATTTGCGCAACAAAATTTTTTTTCGATAAATGAGTCTAAAACACCCATTTAGAAGGGTCAAGGACTTCCCCTGTTACTATCAAAATCCATTTTCGGCCTTTCTCAATGATAAGTGCAATACATTTTTTTTAAAATAGAGGTGCATAATTATTATAAATTTTTCTTTTTAGAAATTTTCTAGTATTATCCATTGGATTTTATTATGAATAATTCTAATTCCTTTGAAATATTTTGCTTAGTGATTTAAGATATTATTTTAGGACTTACCTCGTTGTTTTAAGCAAAATAAACTTTTATATTCGACTTTTGAGAATAAAAGTTAAAAAAAAAACTTTTCTTATCTGACTTTCAAAAACATAAGTAAAAAAAACTAATTAATAAAGTTTTTTTTTAACTTTTTGAAATATGAGTTAAAAAAAACTTTTAGTTTCAAATGAAAAAAATTTTAATGAAATTTTTACTTATATTTCAAGAATATAAAGTTAAAAGTTAACTTTTACCTAAAAAACAACTTAAAAGTTTATTTCAAGCTCTGAGCTCGCAGAAAAAAATAGAATATATTGAAAAAAATTCTTTTTGAAACTTTTTTGTGGGTCTCTTAGTTTATTTAGTTATGTACACATATGTATATCTCAAATAAAATGTCTTACATGTAAGGTAATGTGGTCAAAAAGTGTCCTCGTAAGTGCCTGTCACGATTTTAATTCCTTGGTGGATATCATTATCTTAGTCTAGATTCCATAAAAGTTTCATGTGGGCAGTCGCCTTGCATTTGTTTTTCTAAGTGGCCGTTTTCAATTTAAGAAAATAGGAGTTTTACTTTAACAAGATTTTTTTTCACTCTCGTGATTAAGAGCTAAGGATTTCGTTTGCTCTTGTCATTATGGCGCAGTACAATGTGATATTTTAATATTGGATTTCAAGACTGACGTTCGAATTCTGACTAGCTATTTCCGATTAGGTTTTGCTGACACAACATTAGCTTAAATAATATAAACTTCTGTTAGTGAAACATTTTTCGGAGCAAGAAAACAAATCGGCACATTCGTAAGCTAAGCATTTTGTTTTGATTTTTTATTAAGTAGAATTTTGCTACATTTTCTTTGTAATTTTCCAACATAAAACTAACAATGTAGTTGTCGTCGCTGTTGTTGTTGTAGTTGTTGTAAGAATGTATACATACTCGTATGCTGTTTTGTCTACAAGGTAGGTAAGCGTATCCGTTACAGCAGCTATTGCTGTTGTTGTTGTTGTACAACTGCACGGTGCATCGCAATCTTAAAGATGTTGATGTTGTATTTGTTGAAAGGAATTTTCTTTTTTTTTCATTTTCTTTATGTTATATTTTTCCCATTTCATTTTCTTGTCTTTATTGTATGTTTGCCTGTCTGTCTGTCCATATGATTTTTGTACCACATATATTTTATATACCTCCATCTCTACATATATCGGATATATGTAGCATTTTCTATGGTTTTTGTTGTTGTTATTAAAGTTCTATGCAGGCTGTATTTGTTTAGAGTTAACATGTGAATTTTTATTACCTTTCCTTTCCTCGGGTTAAAAATTGCTGTAGAAAAACAAATGCGATATAGTGTTAATGTATCGATAAATGTAAATTAAGTTGAAATTTTGAACTGGTAAATATTTTTTATTCGAGTCATGATTTGTTAAAAAAAAAAAAATTGAATAAATAAAGGAAAATTACGTTACATATTATAGAGCTTCTTCGCAATTTATTCTTGAAGCCAAAAATTATTCATACAATGGAGAGTGCTATGATTTCTATTTCTTTATATTACACAACATATTTACAATAGTTTCATTTATAGAATATCGATACTTTGAAATCATTTTCATCACTTGCTGAAAAATTTTATAGATGCATACCTACATACATACATATGTATGTATGTATGTATATTAATATATTTATGCTTTTAACAATATTCAAATAAATGAGTATCTAAAACGTGGTATGTATTAATTAATGCATTTCTAGCTGCAAGTAGATCGCTGAAGCAAATATCTGTTAATTGTTTTGCTTCGATCTTATTGTAAATATTTCTTAATTGCAGAAACTATACGCTTTGTAATGCGATTTTATATTCTCGTAGATCAAATTTTTTTATTATAATACTCAACTTCAATCGATCAACAAGCCTTTTCTTAAATACATACTTATGTATGTACATATGAAAAAACTTAAAACTTTATGCGGATTACTAGTTATTATAACGTCAGTTCTACAAAAAGGAAATTATAGTACGTACTTACTCTGTTAGTTGAAACCTATAAAAAATCTCAGAAAATTTCCTCTATCTCAATTTTGCATGTATTTTAACAAATTGACATAAACAAAACATCAATTATCTCGAAACGAGTTTTTTTTTGAGATACGCCTATTTCGCTTCTGCCGGCAGTATAGTCGAATGAAAAAAATTTTGTTTGGTACATACATATGTATAATCGAGGGTTTATACAAACTTCCAAGGCGTTCTTGTAATCAAGGGTCCATATAATCAAGAGGAAATATAATCGGGAGTGTACAGTAACAGTAATAGTTGCTTTTAGGGAGCTGGTACGCCCCTTTAAAATATATGTACAGTAATCCCCGCTTATAAGCATTTCTGAAAATGATTGATTTTTGGTGCATATAAGCGTGAAATGCATTTAGAAAAACTTATTTATATGCATGAAAAGTGCATATATAAAAACTCGGTTATATCTACCAAATATGCTTATATAGAATCGTAGTTTCATTCAAGCTGTTACCTAAAGCCAACTAACTAGAACCCTACAAAAATATTTTTAAAGGCAAAAAGCTGTGAAAATAAACATTTGATATTTATGAATATGTATTCCAGTAAAATCAAAAAAATATATATATAGTACATACATATGTGTATGCAGAGTACATATGTATATTGAATTGGAAAATTATTCTTTCTTAAAAAAACGAGTAATCTTGGAGTGAATATGACTGCAGCTCTTAAAGATATGTTCTTCAATATCATAAAGTTCGTCAACGAACTTATTTATTGGCAAAAGGAACTTTCGAAGCGTGTCTAATGAGGCCAAAGCTGCACTCAATGAAGGAATTGGATCTATTTAACCTGCAATGTCTGTTTCTTCATTGTCCTCTGTTTTATCATCCGATTGCAAA
The DNA here is from genome assembly GCA_963662105.1 of Meiosimyza platycephala. Lineage (NCBI taxonomy): Eukaryota > Metazoa > Arthropoda > Insecta > Diptera > Lauxaniidae > Meiosimyza > Meiosimyza platycephala. The sequence goes on along the minus strand of OY759208.1, from coordinate 57,066,600 downwards.
TTATGGGCAACATTTACATTTTCATTTAACTCTTCCCAGTATGGCACGCTACTGTCAAGCACATTTGACATTACAATAGGAATGACACGATTGTTTGTTATCAATATTTTTTTGACTTGAAAAAAAAAACTAAAATTTTTTCCCTGTCGTGCGTGAATGGAGGAAAAAATTGGAGATTTTTGGGGCTTATATCCGAGAAATGTATATAAGCGTGTGCATATAAAGGAGAAAAGTGTTAACAAATCTAAATGGAGAAATGAAATTGCACAAGTTTTGATGCATATAACCGAGAAATGCTTATAAACGGCATGCATATAAGCGGGGATTACTATACTTCTAAAATATTTTGTATATAAACATTAATATAATAATATGACTGATTAGAACCAATTTAGGGTTTTAATTTTTATCCCTTTTTTGCATAGTAACTTTTTTATGTTTGTGCAGATTTCCTTTTTCCTCTGCAATTCCTGAAAAAGTATGATATCTCCACAACCATCAAATGCAAATGTTTGCTTTACCCAAATACTGTTATAAAATTGTGACGTTACTAGGAAGGGGGTTGTTGCCATTTTGTAACAAAGTGTGGCATAAGGTGGTGGTGAGTCTAACAAATAACAAATCAAATAATTGCATTATGCAATATGTGAATTACCCCTAAACTAATTTTTTTATCAAACAACGGTACCAGTATTAGTCCTCAGTGGTCAATCTTAACCAAAGCTTTGGAGTGGCTATTGATTTTTAGTTTTTCATTTTAACGTTGTTCAATACCGAAGTAACGTCGAACTTGTTTCTAATCAAATCAAACGGGCAGTAATGTTTTTCCTAGACTTAATAGCGCTGTAAAAATTAGAAATTGAATTTGATTTGTATATTAGGTATGGTGTTGTTAATTTATTATTTAACAATTGGACCAATACCCAGGCCCGGATTTACCAAACAGGCAGAGTAGGCACGTGCCTAGGGCGGCAAGAATTAAAGGGCGGCAAATATTGGCGGAAACTTTGAAAAATATTTTCTTCGTATAGATTGGCGTCATATCAAAATGATCATAAATTTATAATAAAAAATATATATTGCATTGAAATATAAATCTAGCTCTTACGGAGCAATCATTAAAAAAATATCAAAATAACAAAAATATTGTTTTGTGCTCTAGAAACATAAGTAGGAAATCAATAAAAGGTGCATTTTATTGATTGAAAAACTTTTCGTACAAAATTATTTCATCATTGAAGAAGTTTTGAGAGGGGGCGGGGGGACCGGCAATTTTTGAACTGCCTAGGGGCGGAAAATTTCTAAATCCGGGCCTACCAATACCTAATATTTCGTTCAAATAGCAATCTAAAACCATATATTCCTTTTCAGTCTGATACCCCCTTAAAACGTCTCTTTGCGTAGTTAAGAGTAGACACTCCGCTTATTTATGCTTAGTGTTTTATGCTCAATGTAAACGATATTACTGACAGCAGGTATTAAAAAAATATCAACCATCTGAGATAAAAATTATTGTATTACTTGATTGTTTTAGAAAAAATAATGCTAGAAATCGCGTTTTGTGAATAAAATACTGTTAAATTTTTTTAAAATCTTTTAAATTTTTAAAAATATTTTGTTTCAGCCATGTGGCGTAATGTTGTTTTCTCCTAGACATTATCTCTTATATTCTCTTCTCTTTTTTCGTGCTCTTTTTTAATTCTCTTTAAAATTATCTAGCAAGATCCCATATTGAAGTTGCCAGCTTGTCAACATAATTGCTGCTCATTATATTTATAGCAGGTGATTTCCCCGCCAAGAAATACATTTCCAAATGAATTTACTACCTGTAAATTATTCTTTTCTAAAGACAAAACAATTTCTGAAAATATCTTGCATAGTTTACCTGCACATCGGGATCTCTATACTTTTCATTTTATGCATGTGTTTTCATATGTTTTAGAAATTCAAGTGCCTACAACTAAATAAAAAAATCTTTCTAAATATTTATCTATTAATAACATTCGTATACCTATGATGATTTATTGAGTGCGTAACCAATGAATGAATGAATGAATGCGGCAGGCACATCGCGGCGTTGCCACAGAATTCTCAAATTTCATTATGATACATGGAAGAAGATGGTCCGAAAGTACCAGATTTAGCGCTAGCACTGATGCCAAACTGAATAATGTGTTAATGATATGAGTGGAGTAAGCGAAAATATGTAATTGCTGTGAAAATATTTATTAGACAATTTCTTGTGGAATCGTGGGAATTGGGTTGTGTTAAAATTGAATATTAAACTTTTATATGTAGGTACATATCTGTAATTGTAAAAAATTCGGATGATTATGGTTGAAAAAATCCAGCTGTTAATAAATTTGTGATTGCAATTTTTTGAGTAAATCTCTAAGTGAAACGGCTTCAATTTTATTCCACGGAAACCGTTAACTATTTATTATGAATCTTGCATTTCGACAAAGCTGAATGCTAAAAAATGTATTCGAACATAATTTGAATTTACCACCAACCAGTTTTTAGTATTTTATGAAATCAGTAGTTATTGGTACTAGGAGTTCCTATGTCTTCATACCGAAAGTAAACCGGAGAGGTCATAAGACTGCGCACAATATCAGTTCAACCTGCTTATGTCCATGTATTCTTATAACATTCCGGATGTTGCCAGATCACAAACCAAGAAAGGAATCGATTGCTGAGAGATCTTATAAAGTCAGAACTCATTATAAAAATAAAATGTACCGAAAACTTTTTTTTTTTTAGAAACATCAAGAGGTAGCAAATTGGTAGAAGCAGTTCGATCCAAATAGTATACTTATTTAAAAAATTTTTTGATTGTTTTGTTTAAATTAAATACATATATGTTTTTCTGAAGCTAAGCTTTAGTTTTCTTTTTTTATCCAGAAGAATCAAGATATTTTATTTGAAGTGTCCAGAAAAATCTAGATTTTTTGTTTATTTTCTTAAATGTCCAGGTGAAGCACAATTTGAATCTGGTATGCCTAGTCCTTAGTCCTAGCTGAATTTTTTCCATTTCAGTCACACTTAACAATAAGCAATCGTCCTCAGCTCAAAAGTTTTCAATTTTAATGGACTTTAGAAATATAAAGGAAAAGTTACCGCTCCATGCAACCAGGCCGAAAATGAATTTTTATAGATTATTACAGAGAGCCAAAATAATATTAAAAAATACATTAATACTTCTTAAATCACAAATCGCAGACTATATAATTTTAAAATGCTGTTTCATGTCTTTGCTAAGACACTTATAAGTGATATGCTGAAGACATAGTTATAATGGTATCAGCATTGTTTCGTCTCTCCATTTCAAATCAAATAATGGAAGGCACCCTGTGAACTATGGCAATAGACTACCGGAATTTGCCTAAACGAAAAATCACTGACAACGGAGCTGAAAGAAGATCCTTTAGCTCAGCAAAGCCAAGTTAACAAAATGTAACGTAACTATAGTGACCGGCAAAAGTCAGCATACACCCCAAATTTCTGCCAGTTCGAGAGTCCAAAAACAATGGATAAAAGTAATGATGCGGTTGTGTTTGAATTTTTTTTAATGAACAAAAAAAATTTTCTTCAATATAAATTTAAAAAGTTATCTGAAAAACACACAGAAAAACGATTGATATATTTACATTAGACCTGTTCAGAAATTTACGAAATATGAATTTTTTAATGGGCAGAAAGCTTATCTGAAAGCACTATGAATTTAAATAAGACTTACATTTTCTTTTGAATGAAGCAATTTAAAGACGGTCAAAAATAACTGGCTTCTTTTAGTTAAGCACAAAGGTAGTAGGCTATATAAAGTAAAAAAATAATTTAAAAAATTTTTTCTCGGAAATATTTAAGGAAAAAAATCTAAAATTACATGTTTTAAGTGTTGTAAATTGAATTGAAACAATTTTAAAAGTTTTTGACCTTAAGAACTGATTAATTAGACTAAACATAGGAAAACTTCATTATTTTTATTTTGAAATATTTTCTAAAATAAAAGTTATTTAGGTGTTTCTGAGAGAAACTTTTAAAATTCAGATTAACACCCGAATTCAGCCATAAGCGCAATATCTAACAGAAATATTTTTAATTTTTTTTATGTAAGTCTTATTTAAATTTATAGAGCTTTCACATAAGCTTTCAGCCCATTAAAAAATTCATATTTCGTAAATTTCTGAACATTTCTAATGTACATACACTACGCAACTTATGCCTTGAGCTATTGATGAAACACAATTTTAGTATTCATATTTTATTGATTGATTGACGGTAACAACATTAATCTGATCAGCCCAGGTCTCCCCGTCTATAACACATTTACAAAAAAAAATGTTAATAACTTACAGCTTTGTTTAAACTTTTTCAACAGAACTTAACTGAATTAATAACCTAGCGAACAGTGCCAACATCGATTAGATTGAGAGCCAGTGGCCCCTAAGCTAGAGCGAAAAAATGTACTTCGACCTGGAATATAACCCAATTTTAACAAATATTTATAAATAAAATGTTATATATAACTGATAAGATACATAGCAATGACCTTAATTTCTGTTGAAATTTAAGCTTAAAGAAGAGTATAAACAACAGATTTAAAAAAAAACCATTGGTGGTCCTACTTAACACTTCTGGCTTGAACTTCCGAAAATCATCATAAAAGCATTACTGAACTCAAAAAACATACGCGAGCAATCAAAGATACAAACGTATTCTTGTATAACCAAAAAATCACTAGCTAAAGATACTCGCATAGAAAATGTTTCTTGTTATTTCTGACAAAAGCGATAATGAGGCCACATCTATAGGTTAAGTAAAGTGGTGGGGTACGGTTGCCGTTATTAATGAACACCAAATAAGTTATTTTAATTGTAGGGAAAAAAGCAAACAAAAAGAATAGGCAACAGAAAAAGAACCGATCATGCAATATACGATATATAACTCAAATTCTATAGTCTAAGAAAACGTGAATTTTGTTTGCACAAGATCACTGAAAGTTACATAGGCCGCTAACTACTTTTTTCTATCACAAACTTGAATTTTTTTATTGTTACATTTATTTAAACGATTTGAATTTAAATATCGCATAAGAATATCACAAAATTATCAACTATTAACTGCATGCATGCATGATATTTGGTAGACCATTAGCGCGTGCGTTTGTACCCTGTTGAACCCAAAAAAAAAAGTGTGCCGGCGTGGCTGCAACAAATAAGCGATGAGACGAGACGCGACGCCATTTGCTGCTTTGTGCTGACTTTGTCAGTGATCCGCGATCGATAACGTGAGGTAACTAGAAGTATGTTTTTGTTATATGGCTGATCAGCACTACCCTGGCACACTCAAATAATTCATTACCTATTGATTTTTGTGTTGTTTTGTGTAAGAGTTGATCCACTCGAAGCAATCAATCGGAAACAAAAGTTAAATAGAATTCCAAATGCGACTATCTAAGCATGATGGATAATCATGTTGAAAAATGGAAACGCGGTCGGTTAGGCACGGGCAGTCCAGTCAGTCAGCCAGTCAGCCAGCCACTCAAGAATCCATTCAACCATAGCGTTATTATGTCAGCGGTTTCAGCAGCTTTACCGGTTTTAGGTGAGATTTTCTATGTTTGGAAAAGTTAGAATGAATGAATATTTAAAGAGACTTTAGGCAGCGCTACGCTTAGTTATTGTAAAAGGTTTTTTTGTTTATTTCGATTTTATTTTAAATTTTTGTGGTTGGCACACCGAACGTTAACGCGGAAGCTGTAGAGAAAATTTAATTTCGATGCAGCACACTCTTCTCTTGCATGCTATCAAACCAGAAAAACTTTTAAATATAACTAGTTATATGAGTGAGTAGCAACAATGTTATGTGAAGTCATAAAATATCATACCTGGAATTTGTTTTTCTTCCCAACTATTCCAAAATTGATGAGTCCTCACTTTTCGTTACCTAAATCGAAGAAATTTACAGGAAAAAAACTCAAATCGAGGAAATGTTTGAGAATGCAACAGTGTCCGAGGACGCTTCCGAAAATTCGAGGACGTTTGGTAACTCTAATAATGCCAACAATCACAATGCTTTATGAAAAAAGGTAGAAGTTCTAAAAACGTGGAAGATATAAGACTATTCGGCAGCTCATGCACATGCCAGGAAAATAAAGAACCATCTTAAAAAATATGTATGTATGTACTTGAATAAAGACTAACCGGAGCGATTAAAATAACCTTAACTTCCTCCATTACCAACTTAATTAATATACATATGCACATACATGCTTACATAAAAGTATAACCTTCCCAGTATTAATAGGATGCCTTTTGTACCCTATTTTAATATTTAATAAATTCAAAAATTTACATTAAAATGAGCCTTTCATGACCGTGGTGATGATAGATTTCATCATCATCTTGGCCTTTGGTTGATGTTTCCAAAATCAGCCAAAACCCGTCCATTTGGGGACCGCTCCTGGTGATGAGAACAATTAATTTTCAACTTCACGCCCTCTATTGGTGGAAATTTTTTTTACAAATTTGATTCAAACCTATTTGTAATCCTTTATAAAATACAACTAGTGAAAAGTTATGAACCTTAAATAGTACTCATGAGAACCTACATACAAATCTTTTTTAACCAACGTTTTCCCTTTTATGCTTTAATATACACTCCAGACTTAAAAAACAGTGTCTTTGCAAAAAGTGTGAGAGTTATGGTCTCCTTCAAATTTATTGTAGAGAGAGCGACTGCAACCTGGGACTGTCCTATAAAAAATGTTATATTTTTCTCTCGGTTTTGAATATAAACCTTATGTATATAGAAAGATTATGATAGGTAAAGCTCATACATATCATCTTTTTACTCAGACTCATTCATAGTTCAAAAGTTATATTCAAAATCTGACCATCCAACTATTCAAAAATCGCTATAAATTTGGCACCACCAAATTAGCTTGACCAAAATAGGTAGCATTCGGAAGATAATTAGTTAGATGTGTCCGAAATAATTATATCGAACCTTTGAAATCTGTCAATTAGCTTTCGTGTTATAATCAATCAGCTGTAATCTGGGAACGTGTCCACGCTTAAGAGGGTATGCTTTGGCAAAATTGATTCGAAGCCCTAGGATTTATTTAGGAATCTCGCTCATATGGCCGACATTCCTGCTTCCAAACAAAAAGCTATGCAACCGTTAATCTCCACAATTACGAGTCCTTGCAGCGGAGGCTTATAACTTGACTCGAAATTCTTAGTTTCTCTTTTAAGAACATAATTTTACAAGATTTAATATAAACATATTCAAATTTTTTAGAGCATTTCCCTTTACTTTCTTATGCAAAACATATAGAAATAGAATATTTGTGACTTAAAGTTTCGAGAAGAGTACATTTAATACCTCAGAACTTTTGAACTGTAGATCTGAGTAAATAGCGGAAACTAACAGTGTACTCTAATTGCTGAGATATTTTTTTACATATAAAGTTTACCCTATGGATCAAGTGTGAAAAAAGTGTACATGGTTTTTCAGTTGTTTTCGTTGGATCACAGAATTATATAAAAAAGCCAAATCGAACGAAAATGTAGACCTTCAAAAACTTGGATTTTTCATAAGCTCTCTCTCCGACCTTAAAAATATTTAAAAAGTGTACATGTTCTACCTTTTATTAGGCAAAAGCACTGCTGACTGAACTGACTATGTCTATGTACAAAGTTGTAAAAAATTATTTATATTATTATTTTCCAAAAGTCCTATGTAATCGAGTGTCACTTATCCGCTCAACATTGAGCCATGCTAATCTAAATAAATTAGCAATACTATTTGAAACAAAAGTCATGAAAAATAATTCTTTTATGTGATATTTACTTTAATGATTCTTTTTCGTAACAGGTATTTGATTTTAAACCAGGGACCCAAAATAACTATTATTTGATTTTTTGTGATTGAAAAAATTGCCCAATTTTAAAGAATATTTCAAAAAATTGCTTTTTAATTATTATTAATAAGAGATATTATATTAATTGCCCATAACTATTACTTTTCAATGGATTCTTTTTTACGTTGAGTCATAACTGTTATGCATAAGAAATTGTTTTTCCATTGTCGATAACTATTATTTCTCAATGGATTCTTTTTTACGTTGAGTCATAACTGTTATGAATAAGAAATTGTTTTTCCATTGTCTATAACTATTATTTCTCAATGGATTCTTTTTTACGTTATATCATAACCATCGTCAATTATTGTTCAATGGAGGTCCTGAGTGAAATTTTTTTTATGCACCAATCGAAGGAAAGAGGTCGAAAATGGATTTTGACCATCATCAGAGGTAGGTCCCAAAAATGACCGATGGCCTTGGAAAGTACCGTTTTCGACCCTTTTGGTGCTTTTCAAGGTCCGGAGCTGCCCTTAGGTATGTCCAAAAGCCATTACCGACCGTATCTTATCGGTAGGAGCAAAAAAAAGTTTTAGGGTGGTTCAAAAATAAATTTTTTTTTGCACCAGTTGATAGATTGAGCTCGGAAATGGCTATTTCGACCTTTCCCTATCGATTGGTGAAAAAAAAATTTTTTTTGAACCACCCTAAATTTTTTTTTGCTCCTACCGATAGTTTTCGAACTTTCCCAATCGATTGGAGCAAAAAAAAATTTTCCGAAATTGGTTCAAAAACGGTCCTTTCTAGGGTCCGAAGATACTCCAAATGATGTTCAAAATCCATTTTCGACCTCTGTCCATCGATTGGTGGAAAAATTTTTTTTTCGAAAATGCACCGATACTTTCGGTCATTTATGGGACTCGGAACAACCTCTGATGATTGTCAAAATCCATTTTCGACCTCTTTCCATCGATTGGAGTATAACATTTTGTTTTTAGAAAATGGACCAAAATCGGTAATTTTTGGGACTCGGAACCACCTCTGATGATTGTCAAAATCCATTTTCGACCTCTTTCCATCGATTGGAGTATAACATTTTTTTTTTAGAAAATGGACCAAAATCGGTAATTATTGGGACACGGAACCACCTCTGATGATGTCAAAATCCATTTTCGACCTCTTTCCTTCGATTGGTGCATAAAAAAAATTTCCAAAATTCGACCAAAATCTGTCATTTTTGGGACTCAGGACCACCATTGAACAATAATTGACAATGGTTATGACTCAACGTAAAAAAGGATTCAATGAGAAATAATAGTTATAGACAATGGAAAATCAGTTTCTTATTCATAACAGTTATGACTCAACGTAAAAAAGAATCCATTGAGAAATAATAGTTATCGACAATGGAAAAACAATTTCTTATGCATAACAGTTATGACTCAACGCAAAAAAGAATCTATTGAGAAATAATAGTTATGGACAATGGAAAAACAATTTCTTATGCATAATAGTTATGAGTCAAAGTAAAAAATATAAACATTGAAAAATAATAATTATCGACAATTAATATAATATCTCTTATTAATAATAATTAAAAATCAATTTTTTTGACAAAAAACTTATAATAGTTATGTCCCTGTTTTAAACAAAACTATTTGCGATTTTGGGCTTACATTTTCAATAGACTTAAAAGTTTATTCAATGGCAAGGGACACCATATTTACAGTATAAGGGAATATTGTCGCTCCGGGCCCAAAAAGATATTGTTTTGCCGAATCATCTTAACACCTTTCAATTAACGTGACAAAAATGTCATCATAAAAGTTTCTAGTAATTACAAAAAGCGGTAAATAAAAAAAAAAATACTTTTTAATTAAACCATTTGTAAGTACCTTTATCAGCTCAGATCAACCAAAATTAAAAATTTTAAACGTTAAAAATTAAACTGTCTGTGACACACTTAGAGCCGTCACACATGCGTGACTATGTCACCAGAAGTAACAAGAAGAAGAACCAGACCACTAAAGTGGCATGCAACAAAAAGGTCAAAATAATTACATTTTTCTTTTACGAATTTTCGACTAATGATAAGATTTGAAAGCCTGTACAATTAAATATTTTTTGACTACCTGACAAACCTTATCTACTCGCACAGACTTTGACAGGAAGTCAACTGTTTGCACTAAAAACGAAAAAATAAATAAAGAGCAAGAACAACATCGCTGACACCGCTAATTTTGGTGACCAAACCTATGCTACCTATCGAAGGGACTTAATAACCGCGAAATTAATGAAGTGTCTGCGTGCTGCTTCAAATGTCGCCGCTTAGTTAAGGTTGGGTTAAGGCAGTGCCATACACAAGTCCGGCTTGGCGTTGCTGTAAACTTGTCAGTTTAACTGACGGACAACATAATTCTGTGATATTTGGCGAGTTTAAAGAGACAGAAAAATTAGCTGAGATAAGCTTGGTTTGAAGTTTTTGACTGTATCTTTATTGTTGTACGCGTATACGACAGTGCGTGTTTCCGCGGTCGTTTTAAGGATTTACATTTTTTTATGTTTTGCTGAGACACGGTGACTTTTTTTATTGGTCTATGCCAGGGGTGCACAAAGTGTGGCCCGCGGGCCGTATGTGGCCCTAGGAGGTATATCTTACGGCTCGCAACTCACAAACTACCATTTTCGCACACATCTGCGATTGAAATTAATCGATCTGCACTCTTGTGAAATATTAAGACAAAAATACAGTGTTGATGGGAGGGACAATTTTATCAATGCTGAAATAAGAAAGAATACCCAAATTTAATATGTATACAAAAACTCAAGCAATTTTGTTATGTTTTTGGCCCGCAGTAATTATTGATTATTGATAATTTGGCTCCCCGTTGAAAAAATTTCTGCATCCCTGGTCTATGCTATCTTAAAATAATATTTGCTCAAGATGTCATTTATTTTCTTGTTTCTAAGAAAACTTGTATTGAACACTTTTTGGCAGTGTGGAAGAAGGTTACGGTTCTTGCATTTTACGTAACATTTTTATTGTTATGATACCATCCCTGATGTCTTACACATTAGAGCTGCTTAGTGACTTCAATAAATTATGGATTTCAATCAGAAAGACCACTGCTGTTAGTAACTACATGGAAATTAATTATTGCAAAACCACTGAAGCTTTCATTCAGTTTAAAAATCCTCGGTATTTTCTTGACTTAGACAAAGTCTATTTGGGCTCAAAATTATATACACAATTTTTATTTTTTATTTCTTTATTTTCAGTTTTAATATTTATTTTAGTCATGAATAATAAATACACTTCATGAATGTCTTAAAGTAAGTAAAAAGTTAAAAAGATAACAGAATCAGACAGCAAAAATATAAACTTTTTATTTTATTATAGTAAAAAAATTTGATTGAAAATAAATAAAAACTGTTCAAATTCCTAAATACTTCTTCTATTCTCATAATACCGGCTTAATCAAATAATATTCACTCGAATAATAACTATTTTTAAAAGTTTAATTGAAAAATTACTGCCACGTAACTTTTGATGTCAAAATGTAACTTTCCAGGAATACTAATGTAACTTTTGGCCAAACATAAAAGTGACATGAACAAAGTTAAAAAAGTCAATTTTTTGCTGTAGAACTCAGAGGTATCTACTTAATGAGAGTTTCTGAAATATAAAACAAAGATTGAGTTTCTCAAAAGTTTATGTAGTGCCTTTGTAGCTTTTAAGATAGGAATCCTATAGGGCTTAATAGTACATTAGTTAACAATGGAGTACGTTAATGTGAAACATTTTTCGTCACCGAAATTAAATATTATGTAGTCATTTAAAAGAACTTTTAATGTCCATTCACTGACATACAAACTTATAGTTCTAAGGGAATCATATTGCACTGTAGAGCAATTTTCAAAACATTTGTATTCATATTGATTCAATTGAAGTTTTAAATTTTAATCTGCCAATACTTTTTTCCTTTCAAATATAAGCTGATATTTGAGGTTCGGTATTAGCATTGACATTCCAAAATGTAGAAAATTTAAATAGCACAATTGTGCCTTGGTTAAAAATTTAATGATATTAATCCTTTTTATTTTTTTAGGGTTATGTAAATCAAACGGTGTACATATGTATAATTTAGTTGGTATATTCACGCCCAAACCAAGTATAAACGTTTTTAAAAGCATAGATACGCCCGTAACTAGTACGCATAGCGAATGAGGAAATGAGGTATGCACCAGTGTTGCCACAGACGGTACTTTAGTACCAAAATTGATATTACCTGTTTGCATAGCTAAAGTACCAGGGTACGGTTCTCCAGAAACCAATCTTCGTTTTCTTCAAAATCTATGTGGAACATAGGAGGAAAGACAAATTCAATATGTATTACCAATTTCGAAATTTATCTTGCCACTATGTTATTAGATAATAGGCGAAATTTACTAATAACCGATTTTTGGTATATAATAGGAAGGTTGATTAATAAGTAGTTTCATGGGCATCTATTTCCAAACGTTTCGAGAATTACTAAGGGGCTTTTATTCATAAGCCATTTTTCAGCGAGTATTGAAAGAATATTTTTGTCACTTAATTTGAATCTTTGAAATAGACTAAAGTTAGAAACAGTTTCGAAAATCTTGGAGACAAAGAACTTATTAAAAGAAAGTAAAAGTAACTGCTTTAATTACAAATTGCCAAAAAAAAAAAAAATACATTTAAATAAATTAATATAATATATATAATATAAATAAAAACAATTTAAAAATAAATAGATTCAGACTAAATGTATATAAACAGTAAGACTGAAAAATAATGTTTTCATTTGTGTTATTTATGTAACTTATTAACGTATACATACTTGTGTTTTTCTTCCGATATTTGGTACTATTTTTATGATTTTGGTACTTTTTCTGCCAGGCTTTGATACCTTTTCAAATATGCACATAACAACACTGGTATGCATGCACGACTCTGTTCCAAATATGAATGTGCTCATAGTCGTCCAATACTGATACTATGAATATTGAATTATTTTTTCAATTTTTGTGACGTTTAGGACCAACAGATGAGAAAAGGTCGAAAATGAATTTAGGATGGAGGAAGGACTCTCAAATGAGTTTTTTGTCAACATTTTCGACGTCATCCATAATTGGTGCAATCAATTTTTATACCCTATAAAGAGGGTATATTCACTTTGTCATTCCAAATTTTAGCGCATAGAAGGGGGCGTGGCAGGCAGCTCGGATTTTGAAATTTGCCGGACGAGTAACCTCTATTCTATTTATTCTAGTTTCCTATGTACATACTATCTATTTTTTCTATTTCCATTCACTTCCACAACTTCTATCGGGTCGTAGTACAATCGTCTTTGGACTGAGTGCTATGGAAAGGTTACTTTTCAGCCCACCCACAACTTTTGAATGAAACTTTAATATATAAATAATGATTTGATATATTTTTTATGGAAAGTGCTATTTAAGTTCCATTATAATTATGACTATGAATCTTGTAAATTTTTCAAAAATAACTTTTTGTTTTTAAAGCAAAGTTTTTTTTTGGACGCGTTTTAGTCTAATTAACTTATCCTTACTTTAATGATATATGAACGCTATTGACGCAATTATTTCTTATATATGTATATTACATTTTATTTTGACCTCTACTGTGAACGGCCGCTGATCGCGCAGCTGCAGGTCATTTACTTTAAGGCATGAAGCTGTGATTTTAGTCAAAAAAAAAAAAAAAACACCTGAGATGAAAGCATCAAATATTAAGATCGACGCTACAACAATTTTAGAAGAAACTTTATGACCACATATTTTTATGTTAAATCATCATGGCTTCATTTTGTTGATCAATGAATGAATGATCGTGGTTTTCGAAAGCTTTATACATACATTCGCGTGTGGAATTTCGTAAACGAGGGTCTAAAAACTACCTTAAAGAAGATAGCTGTTTTTTTTTTATTCCTTTCGAAATGTATAACGAAATAAAAAAATTTATTACCAAATTTCCTGCTGTTTGCTGAAATTTTTAATAGCACTTTATTATGATTATTTTGCGCTGCAATTTTAATTGGGTTCAGAGATGTTGAGTGTTAACAATTAACAGCGACCGCGTTTTTTTTTTTTGCATGGTGCCCATTAAATTGTGAAAAGTTTTTTTTTTGTTCAGATCAAATAGAGATTAAAAATATTATAATTTCCATAGTCCAAAGGGTAAAATACCAATTAGGTTATTTTTAGTTTATGTTGTTAAAATTAAGTATAGTCGACATCCATTGTTGGATCAGATTCAAACATTTCAAAGAAAATGCGTTCTAGCTTTTAAAACTCAGAAAAAAACTTATTTAAAAATATTGCCAAAAGTAGACTAATTAACAGCCTTTCTAACTGAAAATATTGTTGATTTTTGCGGAGTCGCTTGAAAGTAAGTATGTCGTCAGGACAGGAAGCAGTGCAATGAAAAATCGCACGCACCGCAAGACGCAATTAGGTGCGATAAGTTTTTGTTGCAACGTGGCCTATAGGTGTTATAGTGGAATTCTACAAAAATCCCACGCTAACCACAAAATCGCGATTATCATTCACCTCGGTGACTACAAGTGACTCAAAGGGACTCGGGGTGAACAAGCTCGATGAGTAGTCACTTATGGATTGACTACCACCGGGAATTACAAAGGACAAAGAAAATATCCTTACAGCAACAAATTCCGTAAATCTCTCAGGACGCACTAAGTGGTCAAATATTAAAAATTATCACTACAATATAAATACTACACCACTGTAGTTAAAAGTTAATAGGAACAAAAAATGGGTCAAAAACGATCCTTTTAAGGGTCCGGAGCCATTTTAAGGGATGTCCAAGTTCTATTTTCAACCTCTTTTCATTGATTGATGCAAAAAAAAATCGAAAATGAACCCATATCGGGCACTTTTTGGACCTGGGACCACCTCTGGTCTTGGCCAAAATCAATTTTTGACCTCTACTCATTAATTGATGCAAAACAAAAATTCGAAAATGGACCGAACTCGGGAACATTTTGGACCCGAGACCACCTCTGCTTATGTCCAAATCTATTTTCGACCTCTTTCCATCGATTGGTAGAAAATTTTTTTTCGAAAATATACCAAATACGGGCACCATTGATAAAAACCACCTCTCCCCACCGATTGGTGTAAAAACATTTGTAAAAATGAGAATCTCTGAACATTTTTTCAAAACAATGTAAAAAAATATATTTCCAAATTAATTGTTATTGGCAAAGGAAAAACAATTTCTTATGCATAGTAAGTATGAATCTACGTAAAAAAGAATTTATTTAAAAATAATTGTTATAGACAATTAATTTAATATTTCTTACCAATAATAATTACAAAGCAAAGGAGAAAGTCAGCTATTTAATTTTTATATGCTCAAAAATGTTTCAATGGAATAAGTGTCCCTGGTACAAGTGCGCGAAAATGGCCAAATTCGGTGCAGTTGACGCTTTATATCTCAAATAAAATTCTCACGTTGTTAGATAAGGATACCAGATTCAGATTTGGTTATAGTCGAAAATTAGGTAGAAAATGATAAAAACACACAAAATTTCATGTGAATTTGTAATTTTACTAAAAAATTTTATTATTTTCTTAAAGTTCCAAGGAGAAATTATTAAATTGATAAAATTATTAATCGTTCTGTATGCGATGTAGAATTTAGCAAATTACTTCTTGCTTATTTTTTCTGGACTTATCTACATAGTTGAATAATATGACATTTCTTTGCATGATACATTTTATTGCTTTATGAATGAAGCTCTGAAATATATAAGTAACAACTTCATAAAATGCTTCCAGTTATTATGTACTATGGGCAGCAAAATCTTTTTCTCAATTTGTTAGCTTTGTTGGTAGTTTGAAATCTGTGGATAGCAGAAACGAAACAACTTGTGGTGTTTACAAATTACAAATGAAATATAATTACACAACAATGTCTGCGTTCTAGATGCCAAATATTCATTTATGACACATAACTAATGAAAAAAGCTGTTTTATTAGTTAAAGTTTGGTTTTGTAGGAGACAGAACGACCAAAAAATGCAAAAATCGCACTTTTTTGAAGCAAAGTTTCATCGAAACCATTAATAGGGTTCAAGAGAACTTCTCTATACAGGTCTTCATACAAATAAACATAAGTTACGGTAAGGCAGAATAACTGAAAAATGTGTTATAAATTTCAATTAGGAATATTTCGGAGATAAAAAGATATCAATAAAATTTAAAGCGGATTTTGAAGAGGAAGAATAGCTCTTTCAAACCCCATTAATGGTTTTATAAACAAGCTACTTCTACTACTTCTACCTCAAATATCACGAAAAATCGTGACTTTTGCATTTTTAGGTTAGAATATCTTGAAAGCTGGAACCAATCAAAAATTTCTGAAAAGTATATTCGGCTTTCAGAGCTAGAGGTTTGATCAAACTTTGTCGCACTGCACGGTACGCTTTAACCAACTTTTAATAAAAGTGCGAATTACTACAAAAACTTTAATTGGGAATTATTTGGAATGTAATTTGGAGTCGATATATGAATAACATAAAAAATCCTAAGAACTTTTTTTTAATGCCATATATACTGTTTTTCAATGATATTACATATTTAAAACACACGTATGAAGCTTTATAAATTTCCGATTTTGTTAAAATTTTTACACGTCAAAACTTTAATAGATAGCACCACAGTCCAAATTTCAACACTCTAGGTGGTCGGAGTCCTGAAAATAGCCGAATTTAGTCCGTTTTAAAAAGTTTAGTTCTAAAAGCCCACAAATCTAAGTTTAAAGTTATGGCTATCACTATATTTTTGTTATGTCATCTACTATACACAAAAAATATTTTAAAGCTTCAAGACTTTAAGATATTTCTTTGCGACTAGATTAAGTGAAAAAGGCTTTGGTAAAATATGACAACTTTTAAAATGGTGTCCCAAATCTATGTCTTACTCATAAGTAATATAAAGTTCTACTTTATATTGTTAATATTTTTATACCCTTCTAAATGTTTTCGTAAAAATAGAGTTTATTCCTAACTGTACTCAGAACTTCGACTACCTAGGGATCTGAAATTTTTGATGTGGGATTATCTTTCAAGGTTTCAAGGCAGAAGCGGATGTTTTTTAAATATCAACATTAAACAGTTAATATGGAATTTAAACAAAAAGCTCTAGGGATTTTTTTTTTTTGATGTATATCGACTGTAAATAACATCCCAAATAATTACCCATTCAAGTTTTTGTAGTAACTCAACTTGTCATTTAAACTCGGTTGAAACCCACAGTGGTGACTGTGTTATTATTTACATCAACCAAAATCCATACACGACATTTGCGCTACAATGCTTTGAATTCCCAACATACTCTACAACGGCAGGTGGTGTTGCCTCTGCGAAGATCAAAACGGAACATTATAAATTAAAAAAAAATCCATTTCATAAGCAAAGCGGTAAAATGAAATTAAATGAGATATCAAAATGGAATTTAAAGTTGAAATTGTAACAGCGTTAGAAAAACATGCTTTGTTCACTTTTGAGTTTGAAAAAATGTGCTAGATTCTATAAGGATCTAAGGAAATAAGTATTTAAATATACTATCATGGTCTTTAAAGAGCAGAAATCTACAATTCATATAAAAATAGTGAAACAGTTTTCAGCTTAATAAATGAATTAAACTATTTATGTACATACCGACATCAGATAGCTTTTTGTCAAACTGACAAATGCCTAATTGATCGATTGATTTATTTCGCAAATGGTGAAATCTGATTTATGTTACAAAACAAATCTCGAACACCACTACCCACACAACTTTAATGTTCTGCTCTTACTATCGACGTACGCAATGCGCTGATTTCACGCTTTAATGTCACTAGGCTCCATTCGTCCATATTAACTATGGTTGTCCACGATTTGACCAAATGTTTACAACACGAAATCGATCAAGATTTTGCTTTTGTACCCTCGATTTCAGCAACAACTGTTGTTCATTCAACATGCAAATGTTTTTCTGGTTACGCTTTTTATTTGGAGTTGCTCGCGTTCGGTTTGGTCCCTGCTATAGTTGGCATTCCTTATACATGAACCACTCTGTCTCTAGCTGAGCTCAAAATCACTTTTGATTGAGATTTTTTTTTAAATTTTCACAGTTTGTAAATTTGATTGCGAGATTTGTGCGTGACAAGTTCAAGAAATGTCTACTGTCAATTAATTGAATTTTTGCTGGCGTAACGATATCTAGCAATACTTGTTTCAGTTATTTTGATTATAAATCATTTATTTTGTTCAGTATCAATGTTATTGCACAGTAAAATCTTAAATCATTATCTTATACAAAATTGCGTTCTACTGTATGATTCAAATTTTTTTCTTTTTGTTTTTTTAAGGTGCTGATGCTTGAAAATTAAGTTTCTGATATGAAGAAAAATGACACGAAAATTCAGCTCTGTACCTCAATTTTATAAGGTGGCGCCGAAGCCTGTTAGTTTTAAATGTAACTTGTATGGTGATGAATGTTGTTGGGCTGCAAAGGGTCGTTTTTTGAAGTAATTTTGTGCGCTGAATCCAAATATGGCCTCAGAATTGACCACCACGTCAGAGTTCTGACATATTTGAGGTTAAGTATCTGAAACATGATGCTTGTTGTCTACTTTCAAGGCCATGTATAGGATTTAAAAAAAGGTGTGTGCCTTATTTTCAATAAAAGTGTCATTTATATAGTTTTCCTTTAAAACGAACTTTCTCAAATGGTCATCTATGATATTTTCTCGCAAAGTTATAACCATTTTAAGATGACATGCATTTGAAACCGGTTGGGTAATATTGTTGGGTCGTAGGGGATCAAATTTATGTTACCTTAAAATGGTTACTACTTTTTTATAAAATCTATAATTTTTTCTTATTTGAGTTATATCCTCTTTCCGATATCTGTGTATTTCTTATGCTCAATCTTTAATAAATTCTTTGGCATTGCAACTTAAAATGTTTGCTTGTGATGCCTCGCCCTTTCGCATAAACTTACGCGGATCCCATGTGCCATCTAGAAAAATTAGAATCCCTGTAAGTATAAGATAGACCCCCTCCCATACAATTTTTTACTCACATTGAACCAGGGAATATATATTTTCCGGATGGCCTGGGCCACCCTATATATATATAACAGTCTGTTTCATTGATTTAAACAAATGCATACCAGAAGGCTTTCTTTTTTGTATCCTTTGGAACCGATACAGTAATTTCAAATTACTAAACTTTTAAAGATTTGGTATTGACTTTCTGATCAAAAGGTTTTCCGAATATGCATTTGAAACAAAAGAATTCCAATATTTACGCTCCTAAGCCCTCTAAGGGATGCAACCGATACGAATATGATTACCGATATCGGCGATATTTATTTGCCGATACACCGATATATACAGAAAAAAATTTCCTATGCTCCAAATAGTTAAAATCAAATAAAAACATTTGTCAACACCATGTACCATGCTTCAAATTAATGAAGACGTTGAGAATTCCACAACAAACAAATAATAAATAAAGAAAAAAAGGAAAATTACTAAAGCTAGCTACTTAAAACAATGTACCTCTCGGCTCATTCCAAAAATGTTTATCTCATATAACATAAATTTGCACAACGATATTAAAACAGCAATTAAGCGTAAAAAGAAAATGAAGCATCCTTCAACGATATATGTACAATATAATTGACTATACAAAAAATATCAACATTCCACTAAAACCGATATTAACAAAAACCAGCAAGTTTCCTCCTTGGATTTTCAGTACTTCTTCAATCATTACCTCTACCATCTAAAATATTTCAAACAAAGCACCAGCAATGCAGTTTATCAAAAACTTTTTCTCGAAGAAAGCGCCAAATGAAAAAATCTTAGTTGGGAATTTATTTTCACCGACGGTTCCAAAAATATCAATAATACTGCTTTTGCTGTCGTTATGGAAGACGGAAATCTTTTGAAAAAGTGTCTTCTTTATCCTAATATATCTGTTTATACCGCAGAGGTGATTGCAATACATTTTGCTATCCAATTTGCTGCAACTAGCAAAGGAAAATTTGTTATCTGTACTGATAGTAAGTCTGCTATCACAGCAATTCAAAATACTTACAACACCGATGCAATTGTTTCCAAAATACGAGATCATCTAATACAACACCCCAAAAAAATCAAATTACTATGGATTCCAGGCCACTGTGGTATAAAAGGCAAGGAGTTAGCTGATTCTGCTGCTAAGGAAGCTTCTAAATCTCCATCTATAAATTTCTTCACCAATGTAAGAAAAGACATTTACCGTTCCATCAACCACCTCACCAAGCAACGAGTAACAACAATTTGGAGTTCTTACCAACATCCTTATACCAGGGTTAACCCATATAGAAACACATCGATAATTCCAACATCAGCCACGATCAACCAAATAAAAATATTTACAAGACTTCGCTTAGGACATACAAAAATTACTCACGAACATTTATTGAAAGGTATGGCTGCAATTGTAATACCACATCTGTTAATCACATTCTTGATATTTGCCCAAAATTTTCTAACTCTAGGATAAATATACAGTGGACCCCGCTTAATAGATCCCCGGTTAGCTGAATTCCCCGGATTACTGGTCTAAAAAAAACCCAATGAAATTTTCCTCTTTTGAACTATGTATATAAATCCCCTGTTAAATGATTCCCGCTTATTTGATTTCCCCTTTTAAATAACCAGAAAAATTATTTCCCAAGTTAAAAATACATGAAAAAGTCCCCTTTTAAGAGATCAAAGATGTTAAAAGCAACATTGATCTCAAAGTAGTTATCGGCAATGCTGGCTGAAGTGTCAAAGTAAATTTGTTATTGTAAGTAGTAAATTGCAAATGGCTGCATTTCAGGGTGAGTACACTTATCCCTCGCTTTGTGCGGGGGTTAGAGGAATGAAAAGTGTCGCGCAAAGCGAAACCGCGTAAAGTGAAGTGAGAAGTTCTTGTGATTTAGGGAGTTATGTTCCTGAAAAGAGAAATATATACGACTAAAAGACATTCCCAACACTGTAGCTATTATTTCACTAAACAAAATCATTTATTACCATAAAAACATTTGTTTAAAACAGATAAAAAGGAATAACGAACTTTAAAACAGTAATTCTAACAAAAAGAAAGTTACAAAATTCATTTATAATAAATAAAAATAATACGTCTTTGGTGGTCGCAAACTGAAGTCGCGTAAATCGGGAGACAAGTGTATATTGTATTAATTTATTTATAATTGTGGTATAGATTAAGTGAAAATGTTTGTTTTACTTAAAATGTGTACAATAAAAAATGCATATTTTGAATTTTCTTGTAAAAAGATTGTGCTGAAATTCTTGCCGCTAACGTCAACGTAAGTTCTTAATGCGTCGAGTGTAACAGAACTTCGTATGTGAACATTAGCCTCTGAAGTCTTCAATTTTTATTTTAAGACTACCGATTTTTTTACAAAAAAATAAAAGCTTTTAATTTAAAACTGAGCGATATTTATTTAATTCTTTCTGATTATTATTTTGTGTTCTTGAGGTAAGGTCAGTAAAATACATATCTGCCTTTTTCTTCGCTTAATTGACTAAATCGATCAATTATCCGGGATTCTTTTAAATGAACCGTTGGATCAAATACGCGGGTCCCTCTTTATTTATTCCCCGGATAATAAATCCAAATTTTTTGCGCCGTTAAAAGATCATTTAAGCGGGGTCCACTATATTTAAAAATTCAGTTGCAACAGATTGTCTTAAAGAATTCAGTATAAAAAATATTTTAGATATTTAAGATTTCTTTTTCCAAAATCAACTTTGGTATCAAATTTAACTATTTATAAATTAAGAAATGACTTTATTTAAACTAAGATTAAGTTTTATATTGGACCGATAGCCTAAGTTGCTAGTGTCTTTTAACTTTTGTAGTATAATTATTTATAATTATTCTTCAATAAATAATAATAATAATAAAACAAAAAACACGATTCAACAACAATTATAACAAAGAAAAAACGACACAACAAAGGTAAAAAAACTGTTAGATATTGGATCTTGAAAAAAGATTTAATTTGGAAAGTGCAATTGCAGTCTACTACATACTTCTACGGCAAATAAGTGGCTTGCAATTTAATTAATTTACCACTATATTCCGAAACTTCTTCACAAACAGTTTCAAGACGGGGTATATGGACTGTTTGTGAAAATATTATTAAGGAATCTGAAGAAGAAAGCCACTGTTCTCTTCGTGCTCCGATACTTTCAAAGAAGGAATTGAGATACATTTTCGATTTCCCAATATTGCAACAGATGCAGATCCTCTAAGTTTTTGGCGTAATGAGGTTCTGCACCCAAACTTAAAAAAAAAAATGTGACAAATGTATTTCAGTTTTCAAATGAGTTCTGTCGCATCCGAACGACTGTTTTCAACGGCAGGTCTAATCCAAAGAGAGTTGTGAAATCGCATTTCACTGCATAACTTGAGGATTTTGTGCTTCCTGAATAAAAACCTAGTTAGTGTTAATTTTAATTATTAACATTTATACTTAAAAAATAAATAAAATTAAAAAAAAAATAAAAAATAATAATAATTTGAATTCTTCTATTACTTATGGCTGTCGATTTATTCATAATGATTTTACAACTTTGCGTCATAGTCAATCCTTCTTTTTAATGCAACATCTATGTCAGTCTCTGTGACAACTTTTTATATATTATCGATATCCATATCGGTATAGGCGATAAATTTTTATGAATATCGTATCCGTATCGTATCTGCCAAAACGCGTATCGTTGCATCCCTAATAATAACTATAATTCATAGGAGAACAACAGTCGGAAAGAAGTTTACAAGTTGACCACGCCGTCATAATATCCAGTGACTGGATAATATCTTTCTCTATTGATATGGTAGCCAATTCACATAAGCTCTCTTGAGAAATGGTAGACAACCTATAATTTTTTATCAATTTTAAGAGACTCGAGACTCCTTTCTCCACTCGAGGCACTGATCGGCAAAGTTAGCAAAATACGCAAAGAAACAAAGACATTTTTAGATATATGTATCAATCCATTTGTATTTTTTTATGTATTTCAGTGCATTTATTGTAGTAGTTGCTGGTGGCAGCATCGGCGATGGGATAATTAGTTCTTGTTGCATTTCTTGTCCACTGATGTCACATTCTTCTCCATTTGTGAAAATCTTCTATAGATTTCGGCAGTTTCTTTGAGTTGTACACACAGAAAAAAAACGTAGGTAAATTTAACCAAAAACGATAGATAAAATCGCTCCAACCCTTCAAAATAGTAAATTAAACCGATGTGAGGTAGTAAACTTAAAAAAAAAAATAAAATTATTGAAAAAGTTGTTAGCTAACTATTTTGTTGGTAAACTTATTGACAAGATAGGTAAATTTGACGAGGTAGGTAAATTTTACGGACAAGGTAGGTAAATTTTACAAACAAGGTAGGTAAATTTTGCGGTGAAGGCAGGTAAATTTTACGGACAAAGTAGGAAAACTTTACGGGCAAGGTAGGTACATTTTACGGACAATGTAGGTAAATCTATTGACAAGGTAGGTAAATTTTACGGGCAAAGGTAGGTAAATTTTACGGAAAAGGTAGGTAAATTTTACGGACAGTGTAGGAAATTTTTTGAAAGAGGTAGGTAAATTTTACAGACAAGGTAGGTATATCGTGATATCATCACTTAGCTTTGTTAGCCGATGTTTAAGAGTCTGAAAGCATACTATATTTGATTTCTTGCGTTAACTAGTTGAGAATCATAAGTTGAAAATCTAATAAGTTTTTTTACTGTTTATTACGGTTACGCAACAAATTTTGTAATTAATTTGTGAGAAAACATTGAAGTGTTCTTTTTGGTAAATTGAACCAACAATATCGGTATAGATACCTATAAACCTAGTCAGGGTAACAACTTTTTCGGTTATATGAACTGTTTTTTGTTGACTTCTCAGATTTTATTTTAATTAAATTTTCTCGCTATATTCTACCAAGTGAAATCGGTTAATATATTTGAAGTTTTCATATATTTAGAGAAATAGTAGGCTAACCAGTTTTTTTGGTTCATTTGATCCACCTTTTTTTTTGTGTGTATTTGATTACAGAGTGATAATGCTTAGATATCATATAAAAAGTTTAATTTTCACTATGACTTTTCATTTGATCAAACCTCTCGTCAAGTGATATGATAGCTACATCCGGGACTGAATAGAAGAAATTGACTTCAAAAGATTTCTTCCCATATGTGATTGGTTCATGTAGCTGTTCGTAATAAAATTGCTTTTTGATTCTCCCTGGGGGTATATTCGATTCTATTTAAAAATCAGAATTCGCAATAAATCTGTTCAGCAAGTTCCTTGGCATCAGTGAAAACGCTATTCAAACCCTCTTCTGATCTTCTCATTCTTAACCTCGCGAAAGCTTGAACTGTCTTTTTTTCGGATACAAGTGAATTGGTGCATTCGTTTAGCGCTCTCCGCCCCCTACGATCGTAGGCAGAGCAGGCGGTCGCCTGCTTCGCCTTCACTTTAATCCGGTCCTGCTAGTAACTTAAGAGATTGGAGATCTTTCAGTCGCAGTGGATTCACGGCACACACACTTATCTGATGTATTGTCTATGTTTTCGAAAAATTTTGAGGCACTGACTTTAGAATTTTTGTCCATTTTTTTTAAATCAACCTAACATCTCTGCGAGATAGGTCTTTTGAGCGGCCACTACAGGGCTTGTTTTCAATGGAATTAATATCTTCTAATTATCGTATAAATTGTTGATCGACTCAAGTTCAATATTTTAATATTTTACAGTAGGATTAATTTTCTTTTGCAAACTTATCAACCATGTTTCTCTTATCACTTGAATTTTGTTTGCGCGGAGTTGTTATATCAATCAGATATCAGTTCCAAATCACAACTACGTGCATTATACCAAAGTATGACTGATATCATAGATATAAATAGAAAAAGCGGTATTTCACCGATTTCTAAAAACATTAATTTCTAATAAGTTAGGTTAGGTTAGAGTGGTGGCTTAGCAAACAAGTTGAGACCTTAAGTAGCACTGATTGTGCCGTTTTAATACCACATTACGTGACCCGGCGAAATGATGGATGTAAAAATAGCTATATCCAGTTAGCTTTATTAAGGTAGTAGAGCAGAGATCCAATTTCAATTTCAGCAAATTCGCTGAGGTTTGCCAAGATATCTTAGCCTGATTCTTGCTAAAGCTGGACAGCTGCAAAGAAAGTGCTCAAGTGATTCAATCTCGCTTGCATTCAAGCAGCTGCGGCAGGAAGAACTGAAAGGTATACCTTACCTTGATATATACTTAAAAAGAAATATGTGCGAAAAAAACACAATATCAGCGCCGTTTTTCGAATCCAATCTGACATCTCCAAATTTGGTTATTGCTACGCTTTCAGCGCACACTCTGTCCGTGGCCTAAGTGAGTCTATTCAGATTCTCTCTGAAAGCTCATTGAATGCCCCTTTTTGTACGGTCTAAAGCAGTGGTGCGCACAAAAATATAGGAAAAGGGCACAACAACAACATCATGCAACAACAAAATAAATTTTAAAGTTTTTTATGCTTTCATTTCCAAATTCGCCAACAGCACAAAAAAACCAAATTGCACTATAAACAAAAACAATTGCTACATTCGTCGAATACAATGCGGCGCCGTCGCTAATGCCTGTGTGTGTTGTTTTTGTTTTCATTAAAACTCAACTCAACGCTGTGCGCCGATAGTGTTGAAATTCTGCGAACTTTTGGTTGCTTGCTTGTGCGTCGAATAACGGAAAAGGCACCGAGGGCAAAAAGTGCCTGTGCTTGCCCATCGCTGGTCTAAAGCTCTGCAAACGTTATCGTGCTGCGTTATTAAATCAAGATTGGTGACAAATAACATTTTTAGCGCACACCCAACATTGATTCAAATGGATCGGAAAATTTCCCGTTCTACAAGATTCGATTGAGCATAAAATAAAAGTAACATACTCAAAAAAATATAGAAATAAGTAGTGTGTAAAACAGAGTATAAGTGTTGTGTAATATTCCTTTATTTCTGCTTTGTTGTGCATTTATTAACGTCTGCATTAATATGACGATTTTTTTCTGAATGTTTTGATAGTTCTTTTATCCACTTGATATGATATCTATTGTGAATATAGTTGTGCTGATCAGTGTTTTTAATTTATTTTGGCTCCTTGGGACAAAAGATGCATGTAAACTTTTTTTTTTGTATGTATCGGTAAACGGTAAATGAATATCGACAGTATTCCTACAATTTTAGAAGTTCATAAATATAATGGTGTTAATTGTCAGTTTAATATTTTACTAATAAAATCCCAAAAAAAGCTCATTAAACATTTGGGTTAAATGGTTTCCATTTCCTCTTTCGAGAGTTGTACAGTTTTTTGATCCACAGCATTAGATAAAGCTATAATTTCCAAAATAATTGCTTCTTAAAAACTTTTTGGTTCGCGTGAATGAATATCTTTCAATTTTCTATTCTTCACATTATACCAATAATTTTATTTTTAATAAATGTGAAGAGAGCAAATACCAATGAGCAAGAGTTCTGGAAGCATCATAAACTATGATATCAACAATGAAAACAGCAACAACAACACTTACAACAGATATACGAACGTTTTAAACCAGAGCAATCACCAAGCCAAGGTATCAACAATAACAACAACAAAGTTGCAAGTAAATTTCAAACTGTTAATTTAAATCTAATTATAGAGCATTGCTATCTTGGTCGGCTTGAATCTAAACTTGTTGGTGTTTGCGCCACCTTACGTCGTACCTTCGATTCTTCAGTCTATCGCATCCATAAAATGATGTAGGCTATAAATCGTTAGCAACAATTTTTTATTCCGTCTGAAATGAAGAGAAAAAATCTTAACTTAAAATTAAAACCTTCTGGCGTATGCCGCATTTATTGGTTATGATTTTTTAATGAAATAGGAGAGAAACTTTAAAAACTTGCGTGAAAAAGACTGCTGAGGAAATTCCATGCAAGAGGGTAATTTGCATCTGTTCTTCCTGGTCTTAGTTTTTTATTACATTAGCTATTTTATTTCCACTGCTCTTGATTTTAATTTTTCGGGTGCAAGGTGACAAGCTATCTTTTCTTGCTTTCGGAATAACAATCCTTATAAATCATTTGTACAGAGACCAAATCCTTTCAAACCATGCAGTTGGACTAACTTCAAATCTCGGAATTGGTTGCCGATTATATATGTTGTTTTTCAGAGGATATAAGGCGACCCATATACATACATATCTCCGATTTTATTAAAAAACATTTTTTACGAAGTTATGAGCTTTTTAAGTTTTGGTATAAAAAATTTAAAAACCGCTAAAAATTTTTTCAAAAAAGTAGCATTTCCAACCAAATCGAAATAATTAATTTTTGTCTTTTGATTATAATAGAACTTCTTATTCTCTGTCAGAATCTTTGAAAAATTTTGAAAATGGTTGAAAATTGGCGCAGTTATAGCGCTTTTTATAAAAAAAAAACAAAGCTGATTTCCTCAAAAACCCCACTCTTTTTTTCGCTTAAAATTTTACTGTGAATTAGTAATAATATGAACAAGAAATGACATAATTTTTATTGCGGGCATAAAGCCATTTGGGGTCAGGAGATTTTATTCCCTAAAATGAAAATGTCAATATTTTTTTTTCATCATTGCCAAGCCACTCTACGGTACTATTTTCAAAGCAAATAACAACAGCAACATTCCAAATTACTTTCTGTAAATCCTGCTTGCATTCTGCATACTTTTTTTTCACCGTTATTTTCGTAATAACATTTTATTATAGGAAATATATAAAAACATTATAACGAAAATATCGTGTAAGTATAAGACTCAACCACTTATTGATAACATGATAACGAAATTTCGCGCTCTGTATGTGCCAGGTGATACAATCGTCGTCGACGAATCTCAAATAAATCATCAAGGGCGATTACATATAAAAACATATAACCCATCTTAAGCTAGCAAATATGGGATTAAAATATAAAAAATGTGCTGCATAAATAGCTATACTTGGTCCTACATCGTTTATGCTGGATCAAGTTCTGCTCTTGAGACCCTTGACAAACCAGGCTCAGTTGTTGTTAAATTATGCCTACCACTTCTAAATGAAGGAAGGCTTATCATTGCTGACAATTATTACACGAGCCTTGGCTTGGCCAAATATTTGAAGGACCGCAATACTGATTTATGTGGCACAATTCGTAAAAATAAAAAAGTTTACCGCAAGATGTTTTGAAGAAAAAACTAAAGAAAGGCGAAACTATAGCTAGACAGTACAATTCTTATGTAACATTCCTCAAGTGGCATCACAAGCGTGACGCTCACATGATTTTCACCTGTCATGATAATGAAATGGTACCAACCTCTAACTGGAGAAGAGAAGACATATTGAAACCTAAAATGACAGTTGACTACAATAACGCTAAAAAAGGGATTGATGTTGCAGATCAGCTTAGTTCCTATTATTCCCCTCTTAGGAAGAGTATAACATGGTACAAAAAAATCGCATATGACCTCATATTTCAAGCCGCTGTTGTAAACACGCGCATTATATACAACGAATTAACGCATAAAACACTCACTGTATTAAAAATTCAAGAAATAATTATTCGGCATTGGTTCGGTGAATTAGTGATCAAAAACACCACCTAAATCCTCCATTACATGGAACTTCTTCTACACCACGTCATCAAAACTTGTTCGGAAACGATGCTCTGCCTGTTATGCAAATATAAAAGCAGCTGGAGGAAATCCCCTTAGAGCCAAACAAATAAATAAAGAGTGCAAAATGTGTAACAAAGCCTTTTGCCTGAGTTGCTCCAATGAAAACCATTGAAAATTACGCTAATAAAGTGATGTAAATAAAATATTTTGATTTTTTGATAAAATTTGCCTAAATATTTGAAAAATGCCAAATTTTTTTATACACCACATACCACATGCACCAGAAAAATGGGGGAAAAAATTTAATATTACATTTTTCTATCAAGTGTCATATGAATTTGCCCCTTCATAAGAAATCTACTAAGAAAAAATAAAACATGAGTTCAGTAAAGGGTGGAAGTTCTTATTATTGTAGAATTCTAGAATTAATATAAAATAAAATAAAAAAACCACCTGCTCAACAAATTCGAACAAAATACAAAAAAAAAATGGCGGTAATTATAGTATTTTAGTTGTTTTTGTAAACCTATATGGAAATATTAAGTGACTTTGAAGGTGTTGGAATATTTTTGTTGCTAGTTATTATTAGCATTGTTAATTTCGTTATTGTTGTTGCTGTTGTTGTTGTTATCAAACTACTATATAGTTGTTATTACTTTGAGCAACATCTCTTGTTGTTGTAGCTTATTTTTTTTTTGTAATGGCTTATAATTTCCTCTAATTAGAGGTTGAGTATCTAGGTAAAATTTTGAAATATAAAAAAATTGTTTTAATAGAAAAACTTGAAGATGTTATGCGAATTATCACATGAAATTAGACTTTGTAGAGCTTTTATAATAATTTCAGACAGACATGCTCAGAATGACATGCAATAAAATATCGGGTTTTTGTTATATGGATTCAATTCACGCAGTTTAGTCCGATGTACAAATGACGCATTTCATGTCAAATTTCCTAAGCCAAAAATCGAACATAACCGATTGACCTCAAGCTTGGTTAAAATGTTATCCTTTTCAGCGCCGTCTTTAGGCATAGGCTACATAGGCAGCAGCTTAGGGGCCCGCGCCATCAACAAATCTGTTCTAAAATTGTAAATTTTGAGTTGAATAAAAAAAGCTGCATCAATTTGTAGCAAACTGCTTCAATATCGCAGGCGTGTACAAGCACATCAATTGGATATCGTTTCATACAGATTTGCATACGCTGTTAGCCCTGGCACCTCTCTCTCTTTTGACTTACTTTAGCTCCCATTTGCCACTTCCCATTACACCAAACTTTTGGTATGTGGTTTTCAATTCGAAGAATAAATATTTAATCAAAAGTGTCGCTCGGATCTGGTTTCGGTGATACAGCCATCGGAAGTTGCCGATATAACTTTTGTTAAAATCATTATAAGTTGGGAACCCCTGAATGGAAATTAAAAATATGTCATAAGAAATATAATTTAATGTCCTACTATAATCGTGAATAAATCTTTGAAATTTATCATATGGTTTTGGAGATATGGCGATTTTTCTGAAATTTTGACTGATTTTTTTTTTGTAAAGCCGTTATTTTTTTTGTCAAAAAATGTGTGAATAACCTATAACTTTTTAAAAATGTTCAAGAAACTTAATTATTTCCCTTTAAATTTATGTATTAAAAACGTAAAAAATGTATTCAATAGATTCATATGCAAGCTATGTACTTATTTATGGACAAAAACAATAAAACAACAAACACAACAAAATTCTTCAGGTACTACATAACTTTGGCATAGGTGCCCCTATTTCATAAAAAAATCTGAATTTATACTACTTACATATGGACCAAAACGCAAAAAAGTAAACTACAGAGAAACATTTTTTTTTTCAAATTTCGCGGGTTCTTCATTATGTGCTGGTTATACATATTCCTAGGTATCGAGAAACACAAATGTCAACCCGAAATCTGTTGTTTGCAGCGAGAATTTAGGCTTGTTTCTTTGTTGCCTCTTGCACAGAAAAAACAGGATTGGTAAAATCAAAGAATTGCAATTCTATAATTAAAATCTGTGGAATTCAACTATTTATTTCTTTGAATAAAGGAAAAAATTTACGAAATCAAAACCCTTTGTTCTTTGGATTTGAAAATTCAAATTATCTGATTTTACAACAAAATATTTTAGCGAAATCAGCAAAATGTTTCACTGATATTGCAAATAAAAGACTTCCATTTTCTAATCAGGGAAGCTCCTGGTTCAAACCCCGGCGACGACATAATTTTTTTTTATTTTTTTACTTTTTTAATTTAAAGGTACAGTAGACTTCCAATATAACGTATAACGATATAACGAATTTCCATTTTAATGAACAGTTTTTCAAATTGAGACTTTTCCATTGATGTCGCTAAATTAAGAACGCTAAAAATGTTTTCCGTTCCTAATAACGAACATTGTTTAATTCAAAAATAACTGTTGAACTGAAATAACTTTTTTTTACCAGTAAAGGTGATCGTCAGTTGAAGGTGAAGCCAGTTTCTTTAATAAAAAAACACTTCGATATAACGAATTTTACAATATTACGACTGTCCCGTGCATTAATTAGTTCGATATATTGGACGTCTACTGTATTTTTGTTTTTTAAATTAAAAAATAAAAAAGTTAATATAAAAAAAAAAAAATTATGTCGTCGCCGGGGTTTGAACCAGGAGCATCCCTGATTAGACAATGGTTGTTACATGCGCAGTTTAACAACATCATTTTAGTATATCTTAAAAATGATGTCGGTAGCTGAGTTGGGTAAGATGAGCATCTGGCGCAGAACATAGGTTCAATTCTCTGATCGGGTGACAGGTAAAAAAAAAATAATTTCTCCTTTGAAGTTTTGAAAACGTATTACATTAATAGATTAACAATAAGTAACCCAACAACAGCATTAGAGAAATAAATGGAAAGTAAAAAATGAAAAAAAGAAAAATGCTTTTTTGAAATCAACGAATTTATTCTAAGTTTCAACAAAAACTTTAGGAAAAATAACAAATGTTTTTTTGAAACCAACGAATCTATTTCAAGTTTCAACAAAAACCAGGCCCGTGCGCAAGGGGGGCTTTTGGGGGTTCTAACCCCCTCCCCCATTGGACATTTTTTTACATAGACTTTTATTGGCAATATGTTCTTACTTAAACGAAAAACCAAAAAGACTTGCGCCTCTTACGAAAAATTAATTATTTTTATGAAAATAAAAAAAGACTCACATATAGTACATAAGTATGTATAGAAAAAGGTATACTAAATGATACACTTAAAAATTTACTTATGTACATATGTATATACTTTTCATATGATGCCCAGTTTGTTGAGATCAGTTAAAAGGTTTGCAGCTTATACTCGTAGTAATTTTTAGAAAATTTATCCGCAACTTCCAATATTTCACAAACCAGATCCAAGCGAAAGTTGTCGTTTAAATATTCTGTTTTTTCATTAAAAAAAAACCCTAATAAGAAATTCAAAGTGTTGGTAAGGTTATCTTGCTTCAAAATTTTTCCCAACTAATACTTCCTGAAATCTGTTTTGCAATTAATTTTTTGATTCACAAAAATGTTTCTCAAAAATTTGATATGTACTTTCATATTGAAATTCCCGCCATAACTTTGGAAAAAGTGAGTTCTAATTGTATGAATTTTATGATATTTTCCAAAGTTATGTCGGCAATTTCGGTATGAAAGTACATGCGTTCTTAGGTTTGAATGAGAAATAACATATAAAAAAATCATAAAAAAAGAAGATGTTATATTAGAGTTGTATCGAGAAAAAAATTTTTTAAATAAAAATCAAATTAAATTAATGTTTCAACAATTTTATTTAAATCTTTTTAATTTTATATAAAGTTATAGTATTTCTTAACAAAAAATATTCTATAATTTTTATCCTATCTCCTATAGTTTTTGAGATATTTCGTTTCAAAAAATGCTCAAAAAGGTAATAAAAAACAAAGATTGCAGTTATTAAAAGTATGACCGATATGTACAATGTACATACGTACATATATATGTACTTTACACACATAATCATATACATTTCGGTCATTCTTTTAATAAACGCACACTTTGTTGTTATTGACGTTTTTGAGCATTTTTTGAAACGAAATATCTCAAAAACTATAGGAGATAAGATAAAAAATCATTTAATAATTTTTGCTAAGAAATGCTCTAACTTTATAAAAAATATTAAAAAGATTTAAATAAATTTGTTTAAACACAAATTTTTTTAATTCCCGCTACGGCGGGAATTTCGATTTGAATGCATATATATACATTCTTAGGATTAATTGAAGATAATATTACAAAAAAAAACAAAAAAAAAAATGTATGCCGAATTTTATGTTGAAAAAACATGGTGCGGGTCATAAGTAAAAAATTCGTAGTTTCCAAAGTTATGGCGGGAATTCCGATATGAAAGCACATGCATTCTTAGGATTAATTGAGGAATAACATATAAAAAATCAAAAGGTGTTATATTAAAAATATTTTCAGAAAAATTATTTTAAATAAAAAAAATTTGTGTTTCAACAAATTTATTTAAATCTTTTTAATTTTTTTATAAAGTTATAGTATTTGTTTTGTCAAAAATGTTTTGTGTAATTCTAGTTTAGGCACATGAACCTAAACTAGTGTTCTTTAGATAAATTGTGTAGTGAAACCTTCAAGCACTTTAACCTGAAGATCTCGTGTAATAGAGAAGCAAATCAAAAACGGTTTATTGAATTTCAAATTGCATCTGATTTATTGGTTAAAATATTCAAGTTTATATACAAATAAAATGCTTAACAATAACTATTAAAAATAACAACAAAAATATGAAAAGTACAATATAAAAACAAATAAACGAAATATTGGTTAGCAAGCAATCAGGAACTAAATAATTATTAAACTATGTCATGTTAAGGTAGTAAGTGCAACTATGTCAGCCGTTGCTCTACTAAGATAGTAAGTGCAACTCAGCAGAATGTTTGAATAATTTGTTCACTATGTTACACTCAACTAAAAATGTTAATGAAGTTAAATTAATTTTAATTTTAATATGTTGAAACCAAATTGATAACTTAACTAAATGTTGGAGTTTAATTCCCAACATTCTCCCCCCCGTTGGGCGTAACAATTACTGCGAATTTGTTGTTTTGCTGGCGAGGTAATGGTATTGGAGCAGTTGGTTGATCGGTTGCGTTGACTGTGACTTCATGATCGTGGCTGGAAATTTCAATATTGCTTCATTTAGGTTTGGATATTGGATTTTGTCGTTGGCATTTGATTTTTGATGCGCAAAATATTAATAATGCCAAAGAAATTGACAGAGCAACATAACTAACAGTATTGTGGTGTATACTGTTTGACCGCAACTGTGTTGGAAGGTAGACAAATTGTTCGTCGTTTAATTGGTGTTGTAGTGCAGTGAATTGTTCTAATTGTGTCTCTATCTTGGTATCAGTTGTGTTAAATATTGTTTTTCTTTCCTTCGGAGATGTGATGGACAGAATGTTGCCAAATCGTGGGAATGAAATTGTAACTGTGTTGGAAACTGCATAGTGACCGTGTAACATGATTTCTCCATTTTTAATGGTACATGTTGGATGTAGTACGAGTAGTCCTGATCCATATAATGTGAATTGAGTGAGTTCAGAACCACAAACTGCTGACATTTCGTTATCCTTGATCGATGTGTAGATCCATTTATTCGGGTCCTTTAATTGTTGTAGCATAAGGTTTCCTTCAATTCGTGAAACATGGCAATTTGGAGATGTTTTGTTGTTGAATAGTTGAATTTCGCAGGCATGCTGTGATGACTCCTTGCTGAATTTAATTTGTTTGGTTGAGCAGATGTATATTTCCTCTATGGTCACAGAACACTAGTGTAGTTCTTCGCTGGTAAATGGAATAAATTGATCACGATGCATGTTTACAGCGAGAAATGCTATTTCTGTACGTATAGCTACCATGGTTTTATTAATTATGGTAGGAATGGGATTCAATTTAAACAAGTTGAAGTGTTGTTGGTCTACTAAAGGTATTTCCATAAGGAATAAAACATGATGACTACTTATTGCTGCCTTAAAGTTCATAATCTTATAAAGTTCAATAAGATTTTCTTCTGCAATCGGAAAGGATCGTGATGGTGGAAGATGGGTCCTGATGTAAATAATTTCACTTCTTAGTTGTTGAGGTGAGAGCAGCATTGGACTAATTTTTCCATGATGTGTGTCTATGAGTACATTTAGAATTTCAGACTGTGTACGTTGAAGGTTTCCTGTTATTAGTGATAGTTCTGCGGCTAAAGATAACAAAAGTTGTGTCACTCGAATTTGTTCTGTATCTTGTCCAATTCTGTTTGTGAATTCATCAATTTGCCGTTGAAAATGTGTCATTCTAGATTGAGTTTGAATTTCATCCCGTTTGATGATATTGAGTGTAGAATCTATAATTGATGTTTGGTTTTGAAGGAGGTTTATTGCGTGGTTGCCGTTATCCTTCAATTGAATAATGGTATTTGACATTTCCTCTGCGTAATCTGAATCTAATACTCCAAATAATGAACGTGCTATGTTTCCTATAAAATTGACTGCAGCTCGTTTATGGCGTTTTGTTGACATTAATAATTTATCCTGAAGCAGTTCATTACTTGCATGCTCAAAATGTGAGATAAGGGAATCGCAATCTGATTGTTGCTGCCATTCCTTACACAATTGCTGAAGGGCTATGGTTCCATTATGAAGAGCATCCATTTCTGTCCAAAAAGGTTTAAGATCGTAATAGACTATCATTTTCCATTCAGCTGTCGCAATTTTTGTGGA
Source organism: Meiosimyza platycephala (assembly GCA_963662105.1). Lineage (NCBI taxonomy): Eukaryota > Metazoa > Arthropoda > Insecta > Diptera > Lauxaniidae > Meiosimyza > Meiosimyza platycephala. The sequence goes on along the minus strand of OY759208.1, from coordinate 57,031,151 downwards.
TCCAATTGACTCAAAGAATATGCCAAGATTGCTGCCAAACTTAGTTACATTTCTTGGATTACATAGCGCCAGAGGTAACAACATCAGGGCCATGATAATCGTAAGTAAAATCAGGCTTGCGGTTATTCGGACTCTTTTTTTTGGTGTATTTGTCATGTCATCTTGACAGGGATCTGGATCTGAATGCGGTCGTCTTAGTGCTTGTTGCGAGACTTTTTCTTCGTTTGCTGGAAATAGTGGAGCTAATCTAGTTATAGGGCGCTTGATGGTTCCTGTTGATGTTTTAACATCCACTACACGCACTATTCCATCATCTCCCTTGTACACCTTAAGGATTCGTCCTAAGGGCCATTGAAGCGGGGGTATGTTGTCCTCCTTGATGATGGCCATATTATCTTCCTTGATGTTTTTGCAAATATCTTTCCATTTATTTCGGTGTTGGAGTTCAGTCAAATACTCACTATTCCAGCGTCTCCAAAACTCTTGCTTAATATGTTGTACTAGTTCCCATCTGGTCAACGTGTTCATCTTGATTTCCATGAGCTTTGGATTTATTGGAGTTGTAAGTGGTTCTCCAATAAGAAAATGACCAGGAGTAAGGGCTGCAAGATCATTTGGATTGGATGACATTGGTGTTATTGGCTTTGAATTAAGTATTGCTTCCACTTCAACTATTACTGTTTCCAATTCTTCATAGGTCAAAGAAGCGGTTGATACGCTGCGGATCAAAAGATGTTTAGCTGATTTGACTGCTGCCTCCCAAAGTCCTCCAAAATGTGGCGCTCTAGGTGGAATGAAGTTGAAGGTCATACCTCTTTCGCTGCATTCCTTTATAATATTGTCCTGTGCTGATTTTGAGTGAATTATTTCTGTTAATTCACTTAGTTTATTGCTGGCACCAACGAAGTTTGTGGCATTATCACAGTATAAATTCTGGCAATGCCCTCGTCGGCCAATAAATCTTTTGAGTGATCCAATAAATGCATTGGTTGTGAGATCGCTGACAATTTCTAGATGAACTGCCTTTGTAGCAAAACAGCAGTACACTGCAATGTACGCTTTTTGAGGCCGTTTTCCTCGTACTTTGTAATGTACCCATATTGGTCCACAAAAGTCTACTCCTGCATTTAAGAATGGACGAGCAGGTTGAACTCGTGTGGCTGGAAGATTTCCCATAAGTTGTTGAAAGGTTACAGGTTTACTTCTAGTGCATCTGACGCAATGTTGAACTATTGAACGCGCCATTATTTTTCCTTTAATTGGCCAAAATTGTAATCTTACTTGGGCCAATAACGTCTGTGGTCCACAATGCATGTGTCTTACGTGTAAATTTTGCATGATACACTTTGTAATTATGTCATTGTAAGGAAGCAGCATAGGATGTTTAGCATTGTAAGATAGACTTGATGAGTGTAATCGTCCTCCGACTCGTAATAACCCATTATCATCTATAAAAGGGCTCAAACTTATTAAAGTGCTGTTTTGTTTATTATCTGGTGCATTTCTTCCTTAAATTCGGTTTGTTGCACAGACTTTATAATAATATTCAGTGCAGATTCTAGTTCGATTGCGCTTAGAACCAAAGATGACTGTTTATTGTTTGGATCACTTGCGTGTTGGATAAATCTGAGAACATATCCAACAATTCGCTTTAATTTTGTGAACGAATTTCCTGATCTGATATTGTAAATGATGCCTGCACTGTTTGGTATATTGGCTGCAACTGCGACAATTGGTTTCTGCTGCCTGCGTTCCGTACCACATTCAATTGCTAAATTGTGATCAAGTGGTTTTGGCCATTGTGCTTCGTTTCCGCTTAAAAATAATGGACCATAAAACCACATAGTTTGATCATGTATATGTTCAGGAGTAAGTCCCCGTGATACGATATCGGCTGGATTTTCTTTGGTCCCTACATGCCACCATTGTCCTGTTGTGGTGCTTTCCTGAATCTTAGCCACTCTATTTGCTACGAATGTGTGAAACAAACTTGTTTTGGAATTGATCTAGGATAATACTATTGAGGAATCTGTCCAAAAGAATGATGAATTATTTTCCAATTTCAAGTCTTTGCGCACTCTTGTTGTGAATTGTGCACCAAGAAGTGCTGCACACAACTCTAGCCGTGGTAGAGTTTGTTTTTTCAATGGAGCAACACGACTTTTTGAACATAAAAGTCTTACGATGACGGTGTTGTTCTTGGACAATGTTCTCATGTAAATTGCCGCACCATATGCCTTTTCTGATGCGTCGACAAAAGTATGAAGCTGAACAGATTCGGGTTTTTCTAGGCTAAAAACGTGCCGCTCTATTTTCTTATTGTTGAGAGTTCTCAGTCCTTCTCTGAATTTTAGCCATGTCTTACTTAAGTCTCCTGGCAGTTCATCATCCCAGTTTAGTTGGAGTTGCCATAGTTGTTGAATGAATATTTTTGCTGACACAACAACTGGGCCTACCAGTCCTAACGGATCGAAAATCTTTGCGAGGTCTGATATTACTGTGCGTTTTGTGACTCTCGAATTGTCCAAAGCTGCCTGTTTTTATGCAAAAAACGTTTGATTTTGGCATCCATGTGAGTCCAAGTGTTTTTATTGATGTTTCTTCAAAATCCAGGTTGACTTCTTGGTCTTCTACTGGTATCCCTTGAAGTAATTGAGGATGGTTGGCACACCATTTGCGCAATTTAAGCCCGGCACTACCCAGGAGCTGTGTTAGCTGTTGCTGCATTTCTATGGCTGTACTGAGGTTGTCTGCACCACTAAGGCCATCGTCAACATAAAAATCTTCATGCAAAACTTGCGCTCCCAATGGGTAGCTAGCTCTATTCTTTTCTGCAAGTTGTTGCAATCATCAAGGTCGATCATTTGACACACATTTCAAGCTGAAATCTCAAACCATAAACATTTTTCCGAAAAAAATTGGGACACAAAAAAGGTGGCAATCCACATTTGGGACGGGATTCAGCAAAGCAACCCTAAATATTTTATTAGAGATCATCGAGGTCTACCATTTGACACACATTTCAAGCTGCAATCTCAAACCATAAACTTTTTTCTGAAAAAACTTGGGCCAAAAAAACAGGTGGCAACCCACATTTGGGACGGGATTCGGCAAAGCAACCCTATATATTTTATTAGAGGTCATCAAGGTCTATCATTTGACACGCATTTCAAGCTGAAATCTCAAACCATAAACATTTTTCTGAAAAAAATTGGGCCAAAAAAAAGGTGGCAACCCACATTTGGGACGGGATTAGGCAAGGCAAAGCTATATATTTTATTAGAGATCATCAGGGTCTATCATTTGACACACATTTCAAGCTGCAATCTCAAACCATAAACTTTTTTCTGAAAAAACTTGGGTCAAAAAGCAGGTGGCAACCCACATTTGGGACGGGATCCGGCAAGGCAACCTTATATATTTTATTAGAGATCATCAAGGTCTATCATTTGACACACATTTCAAGCTGAAATCTCAAACCATAAACATTTTTCTGAAAAAAATTGGGCCAAAAAAAAGGTGGCAACCCACATTTGGGACGGGATTAGGCAAGGCAAAGCTATATATTTTATTAGAGATCATCAGGGTCTATCATTTGACACACATTTCAAGCTGCAATCTCAAACCATAAACTTTTTTCTGAAAAAACTTGGGTCAAAAAGCAGGTGGCAACCCACATTTGGGACGGGATCCGGCAAGGCAACCTTATATATTTTATTAGAGATCATCAAGGTCTATCATTTGACACATTTCAAGCTGAAATCTCAAACTATATACATTTTTCCGAAAAATCTTGGGCCAAAAGAAAGGTGGCAACCCACATTTGGGACGGGATTAGGCAAGGCAACCCTATATATTTTATTAGAGATCGTCAAACTCTATCATTTCAAGCTACGTTCTTAAATCATAAAATTTTTTCCAAAAAAAGTTTGCCCAAAAAACAGGTGGCAACCCACATTTGGGACGCGATTCGACAAAATTACTCGAAATATTTTTTTTAAGGCTCATCAAGATCTATCATTCGACATGCATATCGAGCTGAAATCTTGAACCATAAATATTTTTCTGAAAAATCTTGGCTCAAAAAACAGGTGGCAACCCATGTTTGGGACTGGATTTGGCAAAGCAACCCTATATATTATATTTAGGCTCTAAAAGCTCTACCATTTGACATACATTTCAAGCTGGAATCTTAAACCATAAACTTTTTTCTAAAAAATGTTGGTCCAAAAAAGCGGGTGGCAACCCATATTAGGACAGGCTTTGGCAGGGCAACCCTATATATTGTGTTTAGGCTCATCGAGCTCTATCATTTGACATACATTTAATGCTGTAATCTTATATACTTTTTATTAAAAAAAAATAGCCCAAGAAACGGGTGGCATATTTAGGACAGGCTTTGGCAAGGCAACCCTATATATTGTGTTTAAACTCATCGAGCTCTATCATTTGACATACATTTCATGCTATAATCTTATACACTCGACTTTTCTACAGCCGGTTCTTGGGCTATTACTTTTCAATTTTAGATGCATTGATTCAGAATTTGAAAAAACGCAAAGTTGCTTATGTGGAGATTAATAAAAATTACGGGCTTCTCGTCAAAATACAACAGATGAGTCTTGATGTGATTGCCAAAGAAGTCCATGAGCTTATAAAAATTTATCCTCAAGATTTAGATGACTCCCTCACAATTGAGTACTTCGCATCTTACTTAAATTCAATAAAAATTGAAAAACCCACAACTTTAGATTTAACAAAAATAATCTGTGAGAATAAATTTCAAAATATCTATCCAAATCTCAATACTGCGTTATGCATGTATTTATGCATGATGGTATCAAATTGTAGAGGAGAGCGATCTTTTTCGGTTTTGAAGAGGGTAAAAAATTTCTATCGTTCCACTCAACGCAACGAGCATCTAGAGTCTAGACGCACTCGCTTTGCTGTGCATTGAGGCTGAGCTGAATAAAAATTTTTATTATAACCAGCTTATAGATGAATTCAGCTTACTGAAAACGAGAAAAGTAGCTCTGTAAATATATTTCTGTTTACTATACGTTAAATACAAATTCTAAAGAAAATTTTCATATAGACTTTCATTTCTTTCTACCACTTCATACTTGGTGTAAATTTTTGGATTTAAAAAATGACAGTTTTCCTTCAATAGTTGAAAAGTTACATTTTGTTGATTCTGAAGTAAAATTTTATATAAATTTTTCTTAGTCTTGTTCAAAAATATTTTAATTGGATATAAAATATTTTCCAACACAAAGACTTTACCCAAAATACAAAAAAGCCAAGACGTAAAATATTCCACAAAATTCTATGTTAAATTCTAGCTAAGATGCGAAGTCTTTAAAATTATTCCATTTATGTGTATTTATAAATAAACTAAAAACAGCGCTACATACAATGAAAAAGATATTCAAATTAGAAAAGTCAATAAATTAAAAAGATGCCACTGAGAAATGCTTTCAAACGCTTAACTAACGTTTGATCAAACAAACGAAAATGGCAAGATGTCAGACATAAACTTTTAAAATTTATACCTAAAATAATGATAGATATGAAAGGAAATCAAATGAATCAAAATTCAAGGCATAAGGGTTTGATTGAGAGTTTTGGCTGTGAGGAGGCCACAAAGAAATTAAAAAAGAACTCATAAATTTGCAATTTAATACCAAATGGAAACCATTTCAACAAAGTGACAAATATAGCAAAGTGTGACTGAGACCTCTGAAGTGTGCGCTGGGACAATTATGGCCATTCTTAAAGGGTAATCTTAAAAATAGTAAATGTGTGCAGGGTTGCGAAACCGCACAGAAGCAATTCCTGGCCCTTTAAAAAAAAACAAAAAAGTGTAGTCTGCTGAAATGGTAATAAATAATTTTTTTAGCTTATGACCTCTCTTTTTTTGGTCCAGCAATATTAAAAATAAATTCATATAATAGTGAAAACCCAGATCCTATTAATTTTTGATCGCTAAACAAAAATTTTGTCCATGTCGCAAAAATCAACCGATTCCCAGCAATTTCAGAAATGTTTGAATTCCTACCTGGCCCTTGGCTTTGAAAGTTCGGGCCTGGCCGGGTTAATCCCGATCACTTGGTAACCCTGAATGTGTGTCATAAAGGAATGCAACTTGATGAGTAATTAAAGAGTTTGGAGTATAAAAATAAAACGTTAATATGCTTCAAATTAACTTTATTTATGATAGAAATTCATAGATATATTTTTAATTCTAAGAAATCAGTTTTCTTATATTCCGGTAATTTGAAGAAGTTGAATTATATTTCATTTATTTGTTATTTAACGACGCCTTAAAAATAACATTATATTGACAGTTCCCAACATATGAATTAACATTACATTATGTTGTATTATGTTTAATATTTATTTAGTGATAAGCAATATTTTGTTGCTATGTTTCGTTTTGTATCGAACTTAGCAAACAATGCGTCATTATCTACAATCAATAAAGCCTTAAACATTATTCAGTATGCCATTGACTTTTAACCCATTTGTAGGAAGTTAATTTCTGTTCTCTGTGGTCTGTGGTAAGAAACAATATGTCTCCAATTGTACTTGTTCGGCTAGAAAGCAACTAATTCTATATTTTTATATGTCGATCATTCTTTAAATAACAGCACACTTTGTTTTTTTGAACATTTTTTGAACCGAAATACCTTAAAAACTAAAAAACTCTTTCATCTTTAAAAAAAAAAAACTAAAAAAACTTTAAATAAATTTGGTAGGTAACACATTAATTTATTTATTTCTAAAAACGTTTTTCTCAAAATATCTTTGAAATAGAATCATATATTTTTAATTTTTTTATATTTTATTCTTCAGTCAACCCTAAAAATGTATCTGCTTTCAAATCGAAATTTCGAGCATAACTATGTATGTACATTAGAGCGGTTCAAAAAAAAAACTTTTTGATTTTTTCACGATGTGCCAGTTGATTACAATAGCCCTATGTGTATGTCTGGACAAAACAACCCATAAGGATTTTCATCAATTTTGAAAACTGGATTGCCGCCGCCTGTTTTAAGTTGCCTACCCATTTTCGAAGATATTGATTTAAAAAATGATGCAAGCTAAAAAGGTTATCGAATTTCGCAACAAAAAGGGTATGCTTTTCGAACTATTATCGATCGAGAAACTCGAATCCGTGATCAGTTTTTCTTCTTCTTTTTTTTTCTCATAAAAAAATTGAAAATTGCCGGACAAAAACTAAAAAATGTCGATTTTCTACTTTCAAGTTCAAAATCTTGATATAATATTTTACCGCCGATGTAGTGGTACATTATTTTAAATGAACTTTTATTTGCTTAATAGAAACCGTAAACCGTATATCAGTATCTTATTTCAAAACCAAGATATCTGCATTTTTCTAAATTAATAAGAGCTGTTTTGTCTAGACATATACATAGGGCTATTGTAATCCACTGACACATCAAAAAGTTTTTTTTTTTGAACCGCTCTAATGTACATACATGATTTCGTGATTATTAACTAGCGTTTGCTGTCAATTATTGGGTTCAATCAAAATATGATTTGGTAACTATTACCAAATATATGATTGATCTAGAAACATTTTTCAAATATGAGGCATGTTAAATTATAGCAATTTTTGTTTCGATTGTGTTGTTAACTACTGAGTCAAATTTTCTGAAGTGGGAACACTAAAAACCAACTTATTCAGTTGAAACTTTTTATTATAAAGCTTTGAAGATTTATTGATCAAATTTAATGTCAAAAATTTTTTTAGCAAAATTTGCATTTTTTAAAAAGTTATGAACAAGTGAATTTTTCAATACATATTTTCTTAAATCGCGATTTCTTAGTTAATATTGGGTAACGGTTGATGAAATTTTCATGGTAGGACTACAAATATTTCAAAACTTAGATGAAATAAAGTTTTCATAAAAATTTTAAGTCTTATTTATAAAAAATTAACTTTTAAATAAATAAATAAAAAGAAATTTAACCAACTTCTCATATGTACAGAAATAAAATTTTTTCCAAGAATTATTCTGTAAAATCAACACAGTTTTTCTCCGAAAAAAAATTTAGTACACTTAAAAGTTACGAATACTTAAGTGTCGCCAACAACGTAGAAATGCAAGTAAACTATGTGTAGAGAACAAAAACAAAACTTATTTCGCTCCCTAATATGCATTTGTTTCGCACGCCTTGGACTTGGCCTAAGTCCTAACTTATAAAATTTGTTTCATTAATTTATTTAGCTCAAGAGAGCGCTGTAAAAAAGTCGAGTTAATAAGATTAAAGATGGGAAGTATGGGTAAGATAGAGATGCATTTTGGTGAGACTACCAACCAAGGTTGCTTGGTCAAAGCCCGCCCCGATGCCTGAAAATGTTATTTTAATTTAAAATGTATAATTCGTTTATTTTCGTAGTAGTTTTGAAGAATATATCTGTTTTCAAAAAAGATATATTGTACTCAGGCTACGGAACCAACCCCTCCCCCGCCAAAAAAAAAAAATGCTTAGAATATATATGATGTAAGTCACTACCTAAGTAAATAGATTTGACACCGTAGAAATCATAACAAAACGTCCCTCAGGAGTTGTGTGGCCAGAATGACGCAGCCAACTAGAGATAAGAACTCTGTCTGATTATGACTCTAAGATTTTGAAACTCGAATCAGAGGAGGTCTATCTTATCGATGGTGGGGATCATTTCTGTATTCTTGCTTCTTTAGAGGAAACATATGTATGTGCAGTACGTGTAACTGAACTTAACCCACATTGAACAAATTGTTGCTAGCACTCACAGAAAAAAAAGATTCGCTGATATCAAACAATTTCGGGTCCGATTTCAACGAATGTTGTGTATGATTTTCAGTCAGAGAAACAGTTTCTCTGATATATGTAACAAAAGATAATTTGTTGAAACTTAAAATAAATTAATTGATTTCAAAAAAAACATTTGTTAATTTTCCTAAAGTTTTTGTTGAGACTTAAAATAAATTCGCAAAAAAAAATTTTCTTTTTTGATTTTTTACTTTCCTCTATTTCTTTTTTTTTTCCTCTATTTTCTTATTTGTTGATACTTATTGTCCAGTCATTCTTATTTTATTTGTAATACGTTTTTAAAACTTCAAAGGAGAAATTAAATTTTTTTTTACCTGTCACCCGATCAGAGAATTGAACCTGTGTTCTGCGCCATGCCACTGTTCAAAGAAGCTCAACTTACCCAACTCAGCCACCGACATCATTTTTAAGATATACTAAAATCATGCTGTTAAACTGCGCATGTAACAACCATTGTCTAATCAGGGAAGCTCCTGGTTCAAACCCCGGCGTCAACATACTTTTTTTTTTTTTTTAATTTTTTTATTTTTTAATTTAAAAAACAAAAAAACAAGTAGTGTATTGAAAATATCTTGAAAACTGCCTTTTATATTAAAAAATAACGGACTTGTTTTTTATTATTAACATAAAAGACAGTTTTCAAGATATTTTCAATTTATACACATACAGTTCTCTACTTCTTTTTTTGTTTTTTAAATACCTTTAAATTAAAAAAATAAAAAAATAAAAAAAAAATATGTCGTCACCGGGGTTTGAACCAGGAAAGAAATGAATAGTAGTTGAATTCCAAAAATTTTCATCATAGAATTGCAATTCTTTGATTTTACCAATCTTGTTTTTTCTGTGCTGTGAGTGAGAGTGATATAGGGTTAGGGTTCTTTAAGGAGAAAACAATGGCAATACAATTACTATTTCTGATTCACATTATGCATTACCACAACTGTTTCTCTGATCTGTCATAAACGAAGATAACTCTCTCTTGAATTCAGAAGTCGACAGTTGGGTCTTTATATCACGACTGAATTCAAATATATTTTGTACTTTTGTTTTCCGCTAAATATACTAATAAAAAAGTAAAAATAATAAATAAATGTTTGGAAAATATAACAGCCTGGTATATGAAACTACTGTCGATCTTAACCCACATACACACCTGAGTCTCACCAAGTGTCTGAATTTGGGGATGGAACCTAGAGACATGGTCATATATGGTAACTAAATAAAATCAACAGTAGACCGCAAAAGTGCATCGACGACGTAGTTTTTATCAAGATACTTACCAAAAAAATTAACTAGCTTACGTTGAGGTAGAGTCTAGCAAACCTAGTGACCTTAAAAATATTCATGCAAAATTTGACAAACTTCGCAAAATAGCGCCAATAGTTTTCTTAACCATCTGCTACTCCAAAAGGAAGTCGTTTATCTTGTCTGCGTTATAAATAAAAAAAGGCATAAGAAATCAACGCATTGCATTCCTGCAACGATGTTATTTTGTTTTATTTTTATAACGTAGCCACATCATCATATTGTTTTTAATTCTGAGCTTCAACATAATTAACGACAGCTTAGATTCGAGCATGTTGAAAATAAAACATACAAAATCCAAGAATTCAATAGCATTTGCACAAAAAGACCATAAAGCATATAATTAAATTCATAAAATGTAGTTTTACACAGCATTATAGTTACTATTCCGCCAATTTGCTCCAGCAAAGACTATACTGCCGTCAGAGGCGAAAAAGGCAAATCTCAAAAAAATTGATATTCCAAATTCTTATGGCATCGAATAGCTTAAGATAGTGTTGGCCATTTACCCTCCCGCGGTCACATTGCCCGTTTCGGGCCATCATTCGTCCCGACGTGCAGTTGCTGTTTTCTATGCGCTGATTCGCATGAAAATTGAATATGCGAGAAACCCAGTCGGAATCAAACTTGCAAAAACCAAACAAATGCAAACAAAAACATTATTTATGCGAAAGGCAATTTTTTAAGCATGTATTATTGAAATATTATTTAATTGTTGTAAAAAAAAATTAAATTTCATGGAAAAATAGTCACCGATATTGCGTCTGGCGTCATCACAAAATATTGAACCAGATATTGAAAGTCTTATTTTAAGAAAACTCTGTTAATATGTTTGTATAACATACATATGTATACATAATATGTATAAGATTTATGAAATGTTTTCTTTTTGTTGTTAAATAAAAATACAATTATTTTATATGCCAACATTTATGTTTATTTATTAACATCAGTGATGCACGAATTTCTACTGGGTAATTTTTTCTATACGTGGAAAAGACAAAACACATATATTTTCATTTTTTTTTTCGCTGGAATTTCTTCACACATTTGTACACATACTAGCGCAAAATGTTTGTTGTAAACGTCAGCGCGCTGTCGACTTTTGGGCACCGCACCGCTTCGCCAAATGCCGGTATCTAAGTTCAAACCTAAAAAAAATCTCCTAAGAATATATATTTGAAATAAACCAAAAACAGCGACGAATTTTTGTTAATTTCAATGTTTTCCAAACTTTTTGTCTAAATAGCTAAAACTGCAAATTTAACTTAATATTTTTTTTTCATTTCAGGCTGTTTCACTATTATAATAAAGGATACGTGGTATGTATTTTATAAATATAAATATTTTTAACACTGGACTGTGCGGACCTTAAGCAAGCTTCCAGTCATTGATTCTTGAACTTAAACTTTAAAAACATTATTGATATTTATTTTTTTACATGCGATTTTTACCTTGATGACTTCCTGCACAGAAAAAACAAGATTGGTAAAATCAACGAATTGCAATTCTATGATTAAAATTTCTCGAATTCAACTATTCATTTCTTTGAATAAAAGAAAAAATTTGCAAAATCAAAACCCTTTGTTCTTTGATTTTGCAAATTCAAATTATCTGATTTTACGACAAAAAATCAGGGAAGCTCCTGGTTCAAATTCCGGCGACGACATAATTTTTTTTTTATTTGTTTAATTTTTTAATTCAAGGGTATAAATACCAAAAAAATAATAATAATAAATAAACAAAAAGAAGTAGAGAACTGTATTTGTATAAATTGAAAATATCTTGAAAACTGCCTTTTATGTTAATAATAAAAAACGAGTCCGTTATTTTTTAATATAAAAGGCAATTTTCAAGATATTTTCAATATATATATTAGGCTGTATCGAAATGTAACGAAACCTTAAAGAAAGACAAGGCAGGAAATATAATTTTTTTCACTTTAAATTAAATTCTTAGGTCCCCAAATAGCTGTTATATATAAAAACCGTGCAGTTTTGCACTGGAGCCTATCAAATGGCATATTTTTTTCCGAAAAACACCATAGAACTCGATTCATTGTCAAGAACAACTGCAGTTGTAAATTTTGTTGAGAAAAATTTTGCAGTAATCGATTCATCATTAAAAATTAGTTATGCACCAAAATTTTGAAAGAGATCGAAGGACGTGTAGTAGTGTCAGCAAACAAATAATTAACAGTTATTAGTTATTACTGCAATATTTTTTTTACCTAAAATTTACGGCTAGATGGGCTCCAGAGCAAAAAATATTCCTTTGATTCAAAATAATCGTTTTTTATTTCTTTGCTGACGCTCCAGCACGACGTCCGATCTCGCTGAAAATTCGCCCACGTCAGTTGTTTTTGACAATGAATCGAGTTCTATGGTGTTTTTCGGAAAAAATTATGTCATTTGATAGGCTCCAGTGCAAAACTGCACGGTTTTTATATATAACAGCTATTTGGGGACCTAGTAATTTATTTTCAAGTTAAAAAAGTTATATTTCCTGCCTTGTCTTTCTTTCCGGTGTCGTTATTTGGGCCTCAAATTGGGTGTTCATTTTTCGATACAGCCTAATATATGTATATAGTTCTCTACTTGTTTTTTTGTTTTTTAAATACTTTTAAATTAAAAAATAAAAAAATTAAAACAAATAAAAAAAAAATTATGTCGTCTCCGGGATTTGAACCAGGAGCTTCCCTGATTAGACAATGGTTGTTACGCAGTTTAACGACATCATTTTCGTATACCTTAAAAATGATGTCGGTAGCTGAGTTTAGTAAGATGAGCATCTTTGAACAGTGGCATGGCGCAGGACACAGGTTTTTGGTTCTCCAGGTATATTAAAGTTTAACACGGCCCATTTGGGCTAGGTAGCCTAATAATTATGAAATACTACAGATTGAAATTAATGTGTCTCGAGAACCAAAAATCGGATCGGAAAAATTAAAGAATTAAAGAGAAGAAGAAGAGAAAGACTGAGACTATCAGATGCTGCTAAAAGTTTTGTTATAAAAAATCAATTCGAGGTATAACATAACCTCCAAAATAGCAAAAAAATAGTGATTTTTGCAGTTTTAGGTTAAGATATCTCAAAAACCATAGGTCATATAGCAATTCTGAGCTCGGATTTGAACTTAGCGTGCCAAAAGCCTTCGGAAAAGTATGGTCTGGTGTCAGGGTTAGAAAGCTTGTAATAGATGGATTTTAATAGAAAATTTTCTGCTTTTTCTCTATTTTTTCTTGCGTTTTTCAAGCAATTTTCACATAATATAGGCTTGAATGCAATACTAATATTCAAACTAGAGGACTGCATACTGAGAAACAGCGGAAAATAGAAATTTCTTTGAGATATGGACGACTGTACGTGAAATTGCGATTTTTCTCCATATCAATTCTTCGAATTTCTGCTTATCTTCCATGAAAATTCAGGTGAAAAAAATTCTGAAAGTATTATTTTTATAGATTTTTACATGCTTTATAAGGTTGCAAACTTGATATCAGAAAAAAGAAATGTTCAGTCACATTATCGGCCATTTTTTGACAAAATTATCCATTTTTCTGCTATTTTGGCGAAAAAACCTTCTAAAAACGAAACAAATACCGTATAAAAAGAAAAAAAATGATTGCATCTTGTTCAGCGAGCCCAAAAGATGAAGAAACTGCTTCAGTGGAAAATTTTATATATACTATACGGTCGGTTGCGCACTGCCTCAAAAAATTAAAGTTTTTTAAACTTATTTTTTCTCAAAAATGTCCGACCTGGGAGTATAACGGGTAAATATTTTTTTTTATCTAAATATGAGAAAATGATCAGAAGACGGTAAAAGGTAAAAACAATCGTGAGCACCGAAAATCCGAGCACTTTCGATTTTTTTGGATCAGTCTAATGTGCATACACCGACGTTAACAAAAAAGTTCGTAAAAATATAAAAACAAAATCAAAACAAAATTTGAGGATTCACATCACATTTGACCGTGGTAGCAAATAATACTTCTTCGACTTCATTTTTAGAGTTACCTAAATTTAAAAACAAGCATGTTTTATTCTTGTTTTGTTTTGTTTACTTTTGACAGCGATTTGGATTACGATTACGATTACGGCGTTGGATAATGAGTCTTTCCTTCTCCAATACAAGCAAACCCTTTAATCTTGGTACTTATACCAATTTTAGAAATTCGATCCAAGGACCCAATTGTCTGCAGTAAGGACTGCGTAAAGTGTAAGAGGGGTGGAAAAACGGGTAGTGCGCAGGTAAAGCCACTGGTCCAGCTAGTATTCAATAATTATCGTAAAAACCGGAAAAGCTTTGATTATAATCAGGCACAGCAAAAAGAAAGTTTCTGAATCCGATGTTCGTTTTGCTCCATCACCATCCAGTTTTCCACAAAACCCCAATTTCGGGTCAAAATTGCCCAAAAAATACCAAAGTATATAGTTCATATGCACTTCTGTTTCTTCATTATCCCAAAATAAAATACAATTTTGGGTCAAAACTGACCAAAAATTACCAAATTCCGAATAATTTTTAATCGCAAAAAACGATTCCATAGTCCAGATTTGCTCGTGAAACTTCAGTATCCCAAAAAAAGCCCAACCTTAGGTCAAATTGGTCAAAAGAATTCCAAAGAAATTTTCCTCTCTATTTCGGTTACTAATGGCTTTTGACTTGCCTATTGTTAAAAAGTCAGATGACGAAACTCATACTGAAACACAGACGCACAACTTACACTGAAACTCAGACAGTGAAACTGCTACTCAAACCGACGCGCAAAACTCACACCTGAACTATAAAATGACAAGCAAACTGAAATTCAGAGAGTATAAGTTACAAATAATCCGATATAGACCTCCAATTTCAAATTGACCACAAATGTAGCAAAATACATTCGGGTTCCTATCACACTGATATATTCTTGTCGCCGTATACTCCTGTGGGCCCGCTTTCCCACCCGGACCAGCCACCGATACTCGGGTATCCCTCCCATGCATCGCAACATTTTTATATGTGGTTGCCATGATGGCATGAAAGCTGTAACCCAGGGACTTAGCCAGGTAGTGTGATAACTGCGTTGCCCACCGTCACCACGTGGAGGTACCCTGGGCGAAGCTACATGTTAATTTGCTATTGACACGGAATCCTTTGGGTTTTGTGAAAAACTGGTGGGTGATGGAGCAAAACGGACATCGAATTCGTGTTCAGTGCATTAAAATACATATGAATTGACATAACAAACTTCGGGTTTGCAGATAACCATGAAGAATCTAATACGCATGCCGATCAATATTGGAAAATTAATATCTATTACCCAGTGGTTGATAATGTAATAGCTAATGTGGAAGACAGGTACCTTAATCACAATCGACCGATTTGAATTTAGATCTCAATGGAAAGTTCCTTAGGGGACGTCCATTAATTACGGGAGGTGTTTTTTTGAAAATTCGGACCCCCCCTCCCCTTGGTGATATTTGGTGAGATCTGGCGGGACACCCCCATCCCTCTCCCATGAGATTTAAATTATAATTTTCAATATAAATTCTATGACGTGAGGTTTTCCTTGACCCCCTGCCCCCCTTGGTGAGATTTTGCCGGACCCCCTCCCCCCTATTTTAGCTCACGTAATTAATGGACGTCCCCTTATAAGAATATACTTCAGTTTGATGAGACTGTTATAGGAGCAGTAGGTATGTTTAATAATAAGGAACGTACTAAAAAACATAAACATAACAATTGAAATCCTGAAGTGACACGTAAGAAAAGTGTTTTTCCAAATCTTTACTAATTAATACTAGATGTCATTGTCATACCAGTCGGCTCAGTCAGACGCGAGCGCAGTTTTTCAGATATGCGGTGTATCAAGACGTGACTGAGATCCACTATTTGAAGAAGGGAGGTTCCCAAGCGCTTCTCTTCTTCATAAAGCAAATAAATATGGTAAAAAGTTTTAAACTATTTTTGAGTTCTTAAAAACGATTTTGACGCAATTATATACAAAATTTCTTTTAAATATATTTTTTCTACAACAACTTTTTCTCAGAAACCGGCGTCACAACTTCCTAACGACACATAAGAAAATCTCGTAAGCCAAAGGTAGGAGGTGCTACCAGATGATCAATAAATTGATTTTTAGTTTTCGATTGTGTAAGTAGTCAGCCGAGGTTTTTGTCTTGGAAGAGGTGCAACATGGGCGATTTTAGATAATGTCTGATTGGAACCCTTATGAAAAATTCAAGTTTTGACCGTGTGGAGAGTCGAAACTTCTTTTGTACTATGAGTCGTAATGTGGTGATATTATTCCAGATTGATGAAGGAATTTTTGTCATTTGTCATCAGCTTATCGAAAAGACTAATCGAGGTCTCAAAAACGCAGACTTTTCAAAAGTTTGAAACTTCAACAGAGTTTCAACCTAAACAAAATTTCCATCTTTTGCGATGGGAAAATCCGCACTGACTGAATATTTGTTATTTGAAATTGGTGTTGAAAACTAGAGACGTCCTTCAAACTCTCATCATCTCTAACATATGATAAAATAGTCCGTTTTCAATCATTTGCACAGCGAAATGAGTTTTCTTTTTTGCTGACTGGACTATTCTGAAGATTTTTTTATTGTTTATTTGATATTTATGATAAGGAATGTATTTTCTTATATTTATAATGAAATAAAACGGTTAAAATATAAATGTTACTCTTCTTTAAAATTGAATTTGCCATTCCTTTGCAAACAATGCTAGTACATCTATCTAACTTAATTTTAATTTGATCAAAACTCTCCAAAGGCAACTCCTTTTTGTCCTTTGTGCTATTATCTCTGCTTTTTCTGACTCAGCGCTGACAACTATGAAGGCAACCTTTTTTATTTCTTTATTTATTTTCTTAAATTGAATTTCATGCAGTGACGAAGATAAAGAATAAACTGCAGGTAGAAAAGGTAATCGAAGAAAAAAAAGAAAAGAAAAAAACAGCAAGCAATGGTAAGCGAGGGTAACCATTTAAATGCTTTTATTACCACAAGTATTTTGAAGTCTTGAAACTGACACAACGCGATGTGAAGCCATGCGACGCGCTCTGATGCTATGCAGCGCTGCGTTGATAGGATTTAAGATGAGCGCACGGTAGCCCTTTGAAATCACAAGCACAACTACAACAAGTTCCTTTTTTTTCTTTAGATATTGCTGCTGCTACCCTTTTGCTTAAGTATTGACCAATCGTTCGTCCTATCTTTCATACTCCAATTTAAAACGGACATTTTTCATGTTTATAACTTTAGAACGAAAACAAAAAACTGCAATGAAAAAGCAAAGCAATACAGTTCAAATTGTACAAGTCACGTTCCATTGCAGCCGTTGTATGTTGTTCACAAAAAAAAAACCCGGTTTAAATGAGGCGACTGACGACTGATTTATGCGGCTCTTATTTTGAAAGCGCTATGAAAAAACTTTTAAGGGACATACATATATGCGCACGATGGTTAAAGACAGCATTATTATAGCGATGTTATGGGACTCTTTCCCAAATTTTTTGATATATAACTTTTTATGATGTTTGAACTATTAATATATATAATTTCAGAAAAATCGAAGTAAATCTGATTTTTTAACGAATCTTGAATAAGTCAATGAAGGATTTTTGCTCAATAACTCGAAATAGGAAAATATATTAAGTTCAATGTTGTAAAAGAGATCGAACAACATCGATTTCATTCTTGAATTGGTGCAATTTTCGCAAAGAGATGAGCTTTTGAAAAAAAAGGTGCTATCTTCGGCCAGGCCGAAACTCACATACCCTACACTGTACTATAGGTCAAATAGCTTATTTTGCTGGCCAAAACTAATTACGGCTATATTATCATGATATTCAACTGGAAATGTATTTTTTATGTTGATTCTACACTAAAAGAAGAATTCTGAAAAAAATCTTAGCCCTGGTACTACATGTCACGCACTGCTTTTTTTTAAATCTCATAATTATTAAAATAAGAGAATAACTAAACAGGAAGAACTAAACCCTCTATAATATCCTTAGAATGGATGAGAATTTTGTGTCAGGTTTTTGCTTTTTTACCAATATTTTGCTTCTAAGCCAATTAATATTTTGCTGTTGCAAAACAGGCAACTTCCTGTGGCTTTTTACCCATTTTTCGTGTTTTTCGTAAACTCTAATGCAAAAACTATGCGCACTCTGCCGCAAATAACTTGGACTAGTAGCATCCTGAGTATTTTCAATAAATAATTTAAAACTGCCTCTTCTTTTTGCAACCAGACTTCGAATAAATCGGAATTACGGAACAATAAATTACCTGAGAGTCATTAACAAAAAAACGCTCAGAATTGCACCTCGAAATTTCAAAATAACATTTACAATAGCACCATCTAACTAATTTTGGGTTTCTTAAAGAATATTACAGCACGAAATGTATGCCAAGTGATAGAGCTCGAAGAGACCTAAATATAATATATGAAGTTGCATTGTTGAATCCTGTCCCAAACATGGGTTGCCACTCATTTAAAAAAAAGTACCCTAAAAACGAGTGGCAACCCATGTTTCGGACATAATTTGACAAGGGAACCTTATATATTCTACTTAGGCTCTTCGAGCTCTATCATTTGGCATACATACATTTCGATCTGCAATACACTACAGTTTTAATTAAAACAACAAAATTTGCTAAAAATCTGGCATTTCCGGGCATCGGGATAGGCTTTGGCAAGGCAACCGTGGTTGGTTAGAGATGCCGTAATGCTGATTTGTTTTTCGTTTATATAATAGCCTTATACCATTGTTTTTATAATTTTTTATATGGGAGGTGGGCGTAGTAGACGGCAGACCACGCCCATTTTTACATAACATATTCATATCTTCTGGAACTCATGACCTTAGTTTCAAACCGATATTTATTGTAGAACTATTTATGACACTTTCTACCATATATGCCACTTAAGGTATTTTACTTCGATGGGAGGTGCCACGCCCAGTGGCGCTATTTCGCCCGCTTTTGATGCAGACATACCTTATAGCAAGTAAACCACTTACATCAACTTTCATGCCAATTGCTGCAATAGTTATCTTAAAATATCTCTGCCAACTTTATGTTAATATGGGAAGTGCAACACCCACTGATACAATCCCGTCGCAATCCATTTAATATCCATTTTTATAGCTTATAATAATTGACATCTATGCACCAAATTTTATGAAGATTACTCTTATTGCACACTATCTATAGCATTATCGGTGTCATGCCCACCGGTACTATAGTGCCAAATTTTCGCAATAAGATACATTTTAGCAAGTATATCTGCCATACTAAATTTCTAATACTATATGTTTATAAATATTATGGGCTGTGCCACGCCCTTCAACGAGTTTTTCCAGTATACTGACGAAGTTGGTATTTATGACTGCTCCCAGTGGTATCATGTCTAAAATAATTATGGAAATCGTATATGCCAATTTTGAATTATACGAAATCAAAATTTTCAATTGTTAAAAAGTAACACGCCCACTTCTCCAATTCCGTCCACTTAAAACACAATTCAAGATATACATGATTTGTATCCGTGTACCAAATTTCATCAGAATATCTTGCACGGTTTACGAGTTATGGCATTATGAAAGTTAAAGTGTAGGGCTCTGCCACGCCCCTTTAAGAGCCTTCGCAAATTTAAAACTTAGCCTAATCTTAATTTTGTTCACATGTTCACCACATCACCAAGTTTCATCAAAATCGTTGCAACTTTTTTCCAAATGGGCTGAGGTATATTTACCTAGAGTATGGGCGGTAGGCGTGATCGTGACCCGATTTTACCCATTTTTATACACTTGCAGCTTGCAAGAAAGTGTGATCTGTGCACCAAATTTCATTGAATTACCGTAAACGTGATTTCAACAGACAGACAGACGGATATAGCTATATGACTCAGATGGTGACGCTGATCAATAATATATATGTATACTTTTCTATACCTGCCGCGCCCCCTTCTATGCGTGACAAACGGAATGACCTCTGTGTAGGGTATAAAAATGCATATCTCTAAAATGGATGGTCAAAAAGATTTTAAAAAAGTCATGAAAAGTCACAAAAACATAAAATTTTGAAAAGATTGGAGGGGGTGATTGAAAAAAGTGGCCGATTTGGTAGCGAAAGTTTAATTTGGATTATACTACCTACCTACCTACTCATAAACTTTAAGAACTTAATGAATTTTACTTAGTAAAACTTTATAAATAGTAAATGTATGGGGTCCAAAAAATTCAATAGAGTAAAATAGGAAAAAAAGTTTTAAAGTAATTATTTAAGAGTGGTGCGAAAAAAAACTGATATGAGATAAATTAGCCATACTGAAGTTATTTGCGTAACTTGGACAATTTTCTGAACCATATATCCAAAGTTTCCTTTTGGAACATATAATAAATTCAGAGGAAATTAAAAAATAACAGTGAAATATGGCCTTAAGAATAATGGTTTTACTCTAATCTTTGTTTTTATCGTATCTTCTTTTATTCAGAGCCTATGGAATTCTATTTTGTTTATTTATTTTTCTGATTTTCAAGCATCATCAACTTCGTCATCGCCGTAGTAACAATAGCGCATCATCTTTATTTTGAAAGCCATGCCAGAGCAATATCCTAATGTTTAGTCATTGAGCTGGTTATTTTCGTTATTTTTAACTTCCCTTCATGCAAACTGCAGCGATAGTTATGCAGGTTTTGATCTTTTGGTTAACACTGAGTCTGTAATGAATTCTGTTCTTTTAAAAGTTTTTTCTTATGTTTTTTATTGTACTGACAATCATATCTTCGAGATTTCATGAATGAATTTGCTTATACGTTGTGAAATTTGTTGGCCTTAAGTCGGGCTAACTTTAAATAAAGTTAGATAGAACAGTACATTTACGGCTGTATAAGCCAAATAGGTACTCTCTAATTATTTCAAATTATGGAAACATAAAAATTGCCAACACAAAAGAAAGCTGACTGATCAGAAGATCGTTTTCCCAGGAACAATGTCTGAAAAATCTCGTAAGGAATAAAAAATTGTGAGTTATCATATTAAAATCTAATGATAGATGGACAGATGGATAGATGGATGCTGAGTTGAACATATTGGAGGATGTTAAACTTTCTAGGCTAAACTGTTTCATCAGAACACGCTTCGGATGAACTAATTTGCTCTAGGAAGACTAGTTTATCCTGAAAACTAGTTTGGCCGGTAACATATGTACATACATATATAATCAGAACTTAAGGCAACCGAGGTTCAGATTCTTGAAGATAAGCTGTATTTTGGTTTTGGAAATAACCTGTATCGGTCATTATTTTAATAAACGCACTCTTTGTTTTTCTTTAAGTTTTTGAACATTTTTTGAAACGAAATATATCACTATGATGAAAAAACATTTAATCATTTTTGTTAAGAAATTCTATGCCTTTATAAAAATAATTAAAAAAATTTAAATAAATTTGTTAAACCATTAATTTTTTTAATTAAAAAAATTTTTCTCAAAATATTTTCATTTAACACCTTTTGTTTTTTTTATATATTTTTATTTGTTATTCCTCAATCCATCCTAAGAATGCATGTGCTTTCATATCGAAATACCCGCCATAACTTTGGAAACTACGAATTTTTTACTGATGACACGCACCAAGTTTTTTCAACACAAAATTCGATATAAAATTTTTTTTTTGTTTTTTTTTTGTGTAATGTTATTTGCAATCAATTCTGAGAATGTATCTGCATTCAAAACGAAATTCCCGAAATAATTTTGGAAAATATGATACAATTCATACAATTAGACTGATGTGCGCCTTCATAAAAACTCATATTTTCCAAAGCTATGACGAGAATTTCGATTTGAATGCAGATTCATCTAACTTAAATGTTTTTTTCATCCTATCTCCTATAGTTAGTGAGATATTTCGTTTCAAAAAATGTTCAAAAACGTCAAGAAAACAAAGTGTGCGTTTATTAAAAGAATGACCGATATACAACATTACTCAATCTTGCGTATTCTTTGCTGCGTGAAACAACCGAAACAATTATTGTATAACAACTCAGAATTCAAAAGGAAGCATAAGCAACGAAAAATCCAACGACAATTTTTGTATGAGGTTTTGCAAAAATTTAATCCTAAGAAAAAAGATATTTAATTTTAAAAAATAACAAAAAATAAGTTTGCAATGACCTTCTTTAGCACAAATATGTCGTTTTAAAAAAAAACTACTAAAATTGGTTCAGTATATTTTACGCGAAAGCGTTACAAACCATTTCCATGTAAGCAATTTTATATAAATAGTACAGAATTATATAGTAGATCAAAGCAAAACAGTTATGCATTTTATATTAATTTGTTAATAGTGATTTGAAGATTCATATGAATATGGAGATTGGAACTTTCAACTCTAAGAAGAACATTAAAGATCAAACAATGTGGCTAGGGCTTACATTAATTCCCGAGACCTTTTCCAAGGTAAAGCTGGATTGAAATCCCTAGTAAAGATATGAACTTGAGTTTTTTTTTTCATTCATTTGGTTGGCTTAAATCTGTGCAGTTGACTGTTTTAATTATTTTTTTTTGTATATTTGCTGCTGCTGTTATTTTTTATTTTTAGTTTTGAGCGTTGTTGTTGGTATTCTTATTCATAACAATAATGAACGATATTTCCTGTTAACAATTGGAAAAACGTGATCTTGTAATAATGAAAGAAATGCCTGAAAAATAACAACAATAGAGCACAGCCTTAGAAATTTGTAAGAATTTTTGATTTAATTTTTCATAAACTAGCAAATTTCTAAGAAATTTAAGAAATCGGGCTCTTCAATATTTTGATAGATTTTTGGTTTTCAAATGTGTGCGTTAATGCCTTGTTTGGTATTAAACTATTCTTGAAAAATAAAACATTTTTGTACTGCTAGGAAAATTACCAATAATTAAAATAATTTAAAATGGACAATTAATTACATTAATTCATTAACTTTAGACTCATGTCACTACCATGTTACATTAATTTCAGTAAATAACTCCTTATGCTCCACACACAGTGTTGCCCAGTAGTACAGTAGCACATTCCACCCGAAAGTAGTATAATGCTAAAAGTTAATAATTTTTAAGTCTAATTAATTCAACATAAAAAAAGTGTCAAGTAACCAAAAAGTAAATACTAATTTTTAATATTGATGAGCAAAAAAAAAAAAATGTTATACATATCAGACATAGGACGGCATAAACAAAATGCGACCCTGGGTATCACAATTGACTGCTCAATACTAGCATATTGCAAAAAGAACATGCGGCAACACTGCACATACTCCAATGATGAGACCTTGAAACTTTTATACCTTTACTCAAAAAGTCATGAAATATGTATATATATTTTGTCCGTAATTTCAGTCATACGAAATGTGGGCGTGGTTTGATAACGGGGGGTGGCACCTTCCACAATTAAAACAACTAAAACATTATATTTTAACACCTAAGGCAGATTTTTCTACGACTTATTACGTCGGTTTTTTGTAAAATTTCAACACAATGGGACACAAACTCTATCCACGCCGTTTACAGGTTTGAGCTAGGAAGCTCAAATTCTGGGACAATAATTTTTAAACTCCACGCTAAAACATCATTTAAAAAATATAAAAAGTTTCCAAAATAAATACCTTAATATACATATTCATAAACATCTGTATATTTATAGTCGAATTAAGGGCGTTTCATGCATTATATTCGGACAGGCGCATGAGCTATTGGGATTGTGACCTTCGGCTATTGGGATTGTTGCCTTGAGTTGTGAAAAGTTTTCTTATTTGCCATTTACATTTAAAATTCATAGCAAACGAACAGCTTGGGACATAAAAATAACTGTTACTTTTTCGAATTTTAAAACCTCGAGATGTTACTGTATCGGAGTTAAAGAAGAAATTATCGACCATGTTCTCGTAGTGATTTCATTCACCATTGTGCTATGTGATTCCAGATATCGATTAATCTATTTGTGAAAATGTTAACCATAGTAGTCAAATAATCGCCAAATATTTAGTGGAAAAACCTAAAAAAAAAAAATTACTTTTTCATCATAAATTCTTGCAAGTGATAAATCGGAAGGAAATCGGAAAGGCTGTCTGAAACTTTGCCTTAATTAACCCCTTGGAAAATATCTTTATAAAGTAATATTTTAATGCATTACAATCTCTTGAGGTTAAAGGTAGATAATTTATACTACGTTTTAAGTTAGCAATGTTTATTTAAGATAAAAAAATGTCCTACATTCCACTTTGCAACCTACACTACTGTGCGCCCAAATCAGCATTACCAATTTAAGCAATCAAGACAACAATTCGCATTCATTGTAAAATGTTTGCTACGCATCGCCAAACAATTAAATGTCAATTAATTAAAAATCGATAAAGTCCACCGAATTCGATATTGAAAATAAAATCGAAAGTAAATTCGCCTCGTTAGTTAATTCGTTGGTCTTTGTGCAAGCGTTGTCTAAATTTTTTGTTTACGATACATCACCGATTTGTTCTTGTAATTTATAGCAGCCAGCTTGGTGAATTTTTTTATTGTTGTTTCGGTTGTTTCCAACCATATAAGGCCGCGCTGCTCTAAGTTAATAATTTACGATATCCATTTAAGTCCAAATGTTTCTACAACTTCTGCTTTTTTTGACATCTGTCAGTCATAAAAATGCGCTTGACTCAATTTGGTGGCGATGCTGCTGTAGACGTCTCATGTTCTGCCTTCGTTGTTGTTTTTGCTGTGGGGGAGGTGTGTCCAACGCCATTCACTAAGCTATGCGCATGCGTGCGTAAGCCAAGGTGTAAAGTTTTCATGTCATGTTTTGTTAAGCTTTAAAGTTTTGTCAACAGGAATGTTTTTGTTGTATTCGATTAATTTTTTGTTGCTTTTGGCTGACATGTGTTGTCTGGCGCGTCTGCTGTTTTTTACTTTTGTTAATTTTTTTTTTGTGTAGGTGTGGAAATATTTGTTGTTGTTAATTTGTTGTAATTATTTTTGTTAAATTGTTAACGTTTGTGGATGAAAAATTGCGTGTAAATGAAAATTAATGAGTCGGGAGAATTTGGCGTTCAGTTTTTGTTTGATTGCAATTAAAAAAAAATAAAGAAAAGATAATTGGCACTTTTACTTCACTATGTAATTAGGTAAGACCTTTTTTTTTAGCAAATAACACTCCCACACCAAATTTGAAATACTTAACGAAATATTCATATGTATGTCATGTACAGTGCCGGGCTTCCGCCTAGACCTACAAGGCCTCGGCCTAAGGGTCTAGTCAGCTTAGGGGGCCCAGCCAGCCTAGGTGGCACATACAGCCTAGGGGCCCCAGTCCCAGTCCGGGCAGTAGGTTGGCAGGCCCTTAAATAAATAATTCAGCAATGAACAAAAACTACAAAATACAGTTCTTTGCTGGGTTATGTTGGTTTGCTTGTGATATTTTGCTGCTCGAGTCTTGCCAAGCTGCTATATCTTTCTCTGGCATTTTGCAACCATTGTAAAATTTTTTTTCGGCATCAACACACAGATGGGAAATTTTGTTATCAAAACTGAAACCAAATTTAACAGTCTTAAAGAAACTTTCGCAGAAAAGATGGTCTGCTCGAGCTGACGCCTGACGAAGTCTATGTTCTTTCTGGGATGAGATCATGGCAGATCTTCAAATAATTGCCAAAGACTCAAATGTAAAACCATCTGCGCGCTCTGAGGCTTCAGGTCTTCTATGGAAACTTGCGTTTTGACACTTCTCTGGAATGACGTCTTGGAAAGGTTCAATAAAGTGAACAAGTCTCATCAATCTGTCAACATCGACTTGGGTACTATCGCTGAACTTATCAATCTTTGGTAACGTATATACATATTTATTTTCAAATGATGTGATTTGTTCTGAAAATATGTATTTTACAGGAAATAAGCTCACCAGAAAAAATCTAATCCAAAGATATATTAGATTTTGGGCGATATTTGCTTATGATAAATTACACTACCCCACAGGAAAAATTGCGGCAAATAAAAACCACCGTTCCAATGTAAAATTTTCTACTGAATCTGAAAATCATAATGGTTTTGCTGGATCAATTCTGGTTTTTGAGATAAACGGCAAAAACCAAAAACATGCACTGTTCCGGGAGGTAACGCCATATAGGCTCCATTGAAAATGTTATTTTACATGATACTCATTCCAATTTTGTTTCCTAAAAGTAGAGATCACGACAAAAATATTAAAGTAACTTATGTCACAATAGCACCACTAGTTTGATCGCTATGTCTAAAAACAGTTTACCAAAAATGCAATTTTTTGCAATTTTTCAAAAAATGTTCAACTTTGGCACCTAATAGCTCGAAAAAAATTTATGGAACTCAAAAAGTTAGCTATCGTATCTAGCAGTAAATTTAAATACAAAAGCTCTTATTATAATATGTTTATATTTTGGCTTCATTTTATATAAGCTACTACACGGTTAGAAATCTTGGAAAATATTACAACAATTTTTAATACAATTTTGATTAAATTTAATACTTTTGAATGGATTACAAAATTTTGTAATAGATTTTGTATTAAATTTGAATACATTAGTATTATATTTGATTTTTAAACCATTTTGTATAATATTTTAATATTAATATTTTAATATTGAACTTTCATTTTACGTTGTTGTCAATATAAATAAACTTTTAGCCAACCAAAAAATAATACTACGTTGGCCGATGTCGTTAAACTGCGCATGCAACCATTATATTAAAAGGGAACCTGGTTCTAATCCCATTCGAGATGAAGTTATCGTAAAAATTTAAATAACAGAATATCAATCAAGTGAAGGGTTTTAAAATAAGAGTTACATGTTAATATTTACATGTTCTTATAGAATACTAGCTGTTCCGGCAGACGTTGTCATGCCCTTTCCGGTAGGTGTTCCGGATGTTGTATGAACTCATGCGATGGAATGTGTAAGCGAAACAGCCCATTTTTCCAGTGAAACTTACTTTTTCCCGTACTTTTTATATCAAGTCCCATTCATCTGCGTCCAGCATTTGATATATGATAAATTTGATTTTGGAGGGCGTGTCACTGCTCATTTTTTAAAACCAAACTTTACAAAAACCTTTCATAGACCAAAAGAAACATTTAAAAAATAATTATGAAATCTTCGTGAAAATTCTATTTAAAAAGTACTTTTGTATGAGGGTCACCCTAAGTATGTGCCTCTAAATATAACAGCCACGTGGCGTAAATTCCATGTGAATCGATGGACCGGCCTTTGTGAAAATGATATTTTAAAAATATGTTTGCATGTGGGCCACCCTAAATATGCACTTAATCGAAATAAAAACTGGGATAGTTTTGTCCTAAGCTAACCAAATTACAGACATGAGCCAAATTTCATAAAAATTGGTTGAATTGTTCCAGAGTTTACCTCGGACAAACACCGTGACACAAGATTTTTATATATTAAGATTATTCGAACTGCCACCTTTGCTCCCCTTGCAGATACGAATACGATGGGACCACTTATTTAAAGAATTTGACTCTCAATATTGAATTTAATGCATTAATTGTCGGATAAAATATTGGACTATATTCAAGCGTTGAGGCGTGTATCTTCCCACGATTAAATTACAAACCTTTCTGAATACAACTGCCAGTGACACAAAACTCTAACCTTCTGACTGTCAATTTTAAAAGATATCATCCCTATTGGAACACCCAGGGGCTTAAATGGTTAAAGTGTTTTCTTGTTTTTTATTTGGTTACATATCTCAATATCTAATTATGTAGCTACATGTGTTGCAATTTAAATTAATTTATCCTGACGCCCTTCAACAAAACTTTCAATTTGAAGCCAAAGAAGAATTGGCATTAAAATCACAGCATAAATAAATGTGAATATACCCTTTCCCTAGTAGGGTAAAGTGGGATACCTTTGACACTTAATTTTTAAAGGATTGTATTTCCCAAAAGAATTGATGGATTTTAAAAATTGTCAAACACTGACAATTCGCGATCAAACCCCGAAAAATCTAATAAAAACACTGCATCCCCACTTTTTTTAAAAATGTTTAAAAAAAAATCATTCTTGTCAAAAGTATCCCGCCCTTGGCCACATTTGACTACATAAGGAGGGAAACTCTTTAAATCTTGAAGTCGGTCTTTCAAACGTGTGTCTTCACACTGAAATTGGCAAAGTCGAATGTGCCCCAGTGTGAAAGGCACCCCACTTTACGCTATATCCTCAATCAAAAATCCTTTGTTTGCTCAAATTCAGAAAAATGAGAATTTTACGGCTTTTGCAGCAACCCCAGAAGTTTTTCTTTTCAGATTTTAAGAAGACTTCTAGAAAATGAGATTATTTTCAACATGTCTACTCGAATAAATCATTATATAAACTTCGGGATGCAATAAACTTCGAGTGCTTGAACTTGTAGAACATTTTATTTGCGAGTGCCTAGTCTTTCGATTTCGATTTTTGATTTGATTAGATTTGACTTTTTTGTGCACAAAAGCTCGATAGACTCGCAATGTGGCGAGTGGTGAGTTGCTTGATGGTCGTTTCGAGTGCACTCATGCAGACCTCTAGTACATACAATAGGTATTAAGAATCAAAATCAAAAACCCCTTAAAACCTAAACAAAATTATAAATAGTAAAACAAGGGCCATTGTAATAATTTGATGAAAATTATCTAGACCAAATCCATTTCAAACCATGCAGTCGGAGTGACATCAAATTGCGAAATTGGTTGCCGATTAAATATGTTGTTTTTCAAAGTAATTAAGGGAATATATCATTCCCCGATTTGATTGAAAATAATTTTTTACGAAGTTAGGCTCATTTAAAATTTTAGTGTCAGAGCCTGAAAAACCGCTGAAAATTGGTTCCAAATAGACGCATTTTCATACAAATCAAAATAATTAATGTTTGTCTTTTGATTCTAATAGAACTTTTGATTCTCTGTCAGAATCTTTAAGAAATTTTGAAAATTGTTGAACAAACAAGGCTGATTGTCTCAAAATCCCCATATTTTTTTACGCTTAAAATTTTGTAGAAGACTTAAGAGAACCCAGTACCTTTGATCTTATGAATCGAAAGCTTTGAAAAATCAGGTGAAAATAACTATGCATATGACGTGCAGAGGAAACGTAAGCGTAAAGTCCAGTGCGACGAAGTCAAGGGAAACGAAACCGAACTCTCTCGCAAGAAAAGAGTTACCATATATAATGTCATTATAGATAGACTTATTGCAGAGCTACAGTGACACGGATCTGCGTAAAAAGTTTGACTTTCTTACGAAACTTAATTGCTTGGAGTCTAAACACATCAGTGAAGGAGCCAGAAACCTGATAGCTTCTTATTCAGAGGATTTGGATATGACATTCGAAAATGAGTGTCTGCACCTGCGAGCTCATTTGTCATTCAATGATGGAGTTAAAGGCTATCATCACTAAAGTTGTACAAATATTTACTAGAAAAAGGCTTTTTGGATATTTATCCAAACGTAGGAATTGCGCTCCGAATACTGTTGTGTACACCAGCGTCAAACTGCTCAGCAGAACGGTCGTTTTCAGCGCAAAAGAGAGTAGAGAATTACTTAAGATCTACTATAAAAGATAAAAGGCTAAATTCACTCTCTTTAATGTACATAGACTCAGAAATAATGCAGTGAATTGACTATGATGACGTTATTCGTTCTTTTGCTCAGAAGAAAGCTCACCGTATGATTCAATAAAATAGATAAACATAATTATAGTAACATAGTCTCCGTAATTCTGATGTTTATTAACGTAAATAAAGTCGATTGAAAATTATTTGTTCTCTACTAGTGCCTTTAATTTGCTAAACCAAAGTGGAATGATTTCGAGTTGAGGGAGGGGGTTCCAAATGCCAAGTGCCTAGGGACCTTCTAAGTCCGGCCTTGGTCATGTACATTATCTTGGTAGCAGCTTTCATATCGGCGCTCGGATAAATTGTTCTCTTATGTTATATCTATAGATATATTATACTGGTATACATATGTACATATGTACATATGTATGTATGTACGTAGTTGTGGGTTCATCTGTAAATTTTCGTTCAAAAGTAAAGTCTATTTTGCGCTTAGTAATGTATAAAGTTTAAATTTAATGGTTTTTGTTTAAACTTTCTTCCATACTTGTGTTCTATATTTCCGCACGGATCATAGGTGGTACTCCATATTGTCTCAACAGATTGTATCAACTTATACACAGGCGGTTCTAATCAAAAAGAAGGGGTAGGTGCTGGTATTTGCAATGCTAATTGTACCAACTTCAAAGAACAATAAGGGATTCCAAACACTTGATTATGGTGGATGAACAAGCGAAACAAGGAGCGCTTATGGTCACAATACCATTAAGAAACACTGCGTCGATCCAATACTATAACTCCCAAATGGAGATCTGCATGTTAACAAAAGCTAGCACACGCTGGGTGCAGCTAAATTCTAGCTTAATAACAAAAATATTCTGACCAAAACTGAATTCCTACTATCTTTATCCCGGGTAAATTACCGCCTCTTGACAGGGGTAATAATTGGGCATTGTCTCATCGGCCAACATGCAATATAAATGAGACTGCTTGAAACTGATATATGCAGGAACTGCATGGAAGCAAATACGGAAGAGCACTAGAACACTTACCCTGTGCCCTGCACTCGCTCGAACAAGACTTAGAACACTTGAACATGCGTTCCTCTACTCATTACACGACGTTGCAAAATTAAAACTACACAGAATCTACGAGTTCGCCAGGCAAACGAACACTTTTACCATAAACCAAACAACTAATATTAACTAACAATAAATAAATCTTGAGAGTTGTGATATCACTATGGACCAAAGTGTTTATGTGGTGCTTTTAATCCACCACTTTAACCTAACCTAACCTATAGGCCCTCCACAAAACTCTTCCGATATGCACGATCAGTAGCGAGTGTCTTCAATTCTTGCCAACATTTCCCCGATTCACCTGTATCCGGTCATTGCCACGATAGAAATCGGATCTTGACGGTATCTGGCGAACAAATCAACATTTGAGATGGTCAATTGTTGGTGAACACTTGTTAATGTGTAGCGAGCTCTTCACGATTGACTCAAAGATTTTCAGCTTCGGTACCGTTGAAAGGAACGAATAATGCCAGACATTATGAAGTTGAATGAATAAACCTTTCACTTTGTTTATTTTAACATGGATGTCCTTATTGGTACTATCTGCTGGATTTGCCTGTCATGAAGCTATTGCTGCCACCGGTTGGGCGAATGCTTTACTTATGTGTGACGCTGTCGACTACCACAAGCAACAATAAGCATGTGTTGATGATTTTGTATTCGTGCACGTTTTTTACGCTCTTTAAGCGCTTTCTTGTTAACATTCTAACGCTCTTTGAGCGCATGCTCGTTCTCCGCTTATGTATGATAACTTCTAGACCTACTTCTTCCAAAAAAGATCTGACTGGAGTGAGTTTTTTTTGCATGTCTGACTACTTGGTGGCAAGGAGGCATATGTTATTGGCATAAGCGACGTCTTCCAGAAGGGTATTTTTTTTAAATAATAATAGAGTTTAGCTACTACAGCTCTTATAGCTTTCTTAGCTATTTAGTTTGAAGCTTTAAGCCAAGTAAAAAGCTTATTATGCTACTCTTATTACTCGAGAGTCAAAAAAAATTTTACTTTTATTCGAATCTAAAATCCAGTTTGCCCTCAAAAACTTTATGGAATAATTTAAGATCCATAGGAATTGGCGTTAAGTCTAAAACTAACTGTAATCTGGATGTAGATGTTATGAACTCATATTTTTTACAGTCAAATACTGTCCAACTATGAATTTCGTGATCGATCAAAATTTCTGAAGGAGAAGTATTTAAAAGCCTCCTTTCCATAAAATCAAACGCAATTGGGGAGGATGGCATCAGCTTAAGATTTCTCAAAGTCATTCTTCCGCATGTACAGTCGTGTTCGAAATAATAAGAACAACATAGATAAAAATTGAAATCGTCGTACAAAATTTTAATAATAATATTTTATAAGGTCGATTTTTTTTGTAATAACTAAACACACATTAAGTTTTTAAAAAATGGAAAAAGTGATGACCAAATCTATACCCATTTTTTTTTAATGACAATATTGTTGCATTAAGTCCAAAATGAGCTGTTCGAAAAAATAAGAACAAGGATAAAAAATATACAATACTCAATTTTTATGTTCATCAAATACGCTCTCATGACATTATATTCAATACGAAGTGGCTCCCCCATAATTTTTGACTACTATGGCACACCTGGACTTAATTTAAAAAATATCATGCTGCCTAGCAGGCGCGCACATTGGTATGGAGTAATTTTATACCAATTCTCTTGATTCACTTGCCACAAGCTGCTTTTCTCGCGGGTTTTCGTGCTACTACGACTCGTTGGATTATGCCTCATAAGTTCTCTATAGAATTTAAGTCGGAACTTTGATTCCTTTATATTCCTATATAAAAAATTTAAATGTAAGGGTCGCCAGGGCAACCATTGATGTCGTTAAAAAAAACATCAAAAAAAGTCGTCGGTTCGCAAACGGAACACTTTTTCAGAGGACTGACTTTTATAATATGATTTATTCTTTGAGTGAAGTATGTTGCATATAGAGACTAACATCGCTCCCAAGTACGTTGAACTTGGATTCATCTCTTTAAATAATCATACTCCAAAAATTCAGGCCTTTGAAAAAGTGCTCCGTTTGCGAACAGACGACTTTTTTTTTATGTTTTTTTTAACGACATCAATGGTTGCCCTGGCAATCCTTACTTTTAATTTTTTTTTTTGGAATATACTAAGGGAACATTTGGCCACCGATTACACCAAAAATTTTCCGCTGAGATGGATTTTCCAGCTTGATAATGGCCCGAAACAATAATCTCCACTTGTCAAATCTTGGCTGGACACACAATCCGCAAAGATTCTGAAGTGGCCACCTCAAAGTTCCGACTTAAATTCTATAGAGAACTTATGAGGCATAATCCAACGAGTCGTAGTAGCACGAAAACCCGCGAG